>RJWH01005636.1:0-71674 GCA_004363575.1 Solenodon paradoxus | reverse complement strand
AGAGAGAGGGGAGAGAGAGAGAGGAAAGAGAGGGTGTGGGGGTGACTCCTTCCTACAGTTTAAATTTCTCAGGCAGAGACAATCAGAGCAAAAGAAATAGAAGATCATATAATTAGGGGAACAAAGTAGAGCAATAGCTGTTAAGCCAAGAATATTTAATTTGCTCCAAATGTCAACAGAGTGTAAAGTGTTCTCTTTTTGGCCTTCTAAATGGCCAGGCTGCTGCCGGAGGACAGTTTACCTATTCGAGTCATGGGGATGTTATTTATAGCTGTGACAACTTCCTACAGCTGGCATCTGTCTCAAACTGCAGCCTCATGCTGAAGCCAGGTGGGGACAAACAGTCCTCCCTCGAGGAGAATGTCCCATTGTGACTGGTCACTGAACGAAACAAAGGCTCCTGACAGCTCGCCTGTGTCAAACCCTGCACAGGCACGGCCTGGCCTATAAAGTTCCCACTTTTTCTGAACACTGAAAAAAAATCTCAATTTGGATATTAAAACAAATCATTTCAAACAAAATTAACCAATAAAAGGACGTAAAAAATGTTAAGTTTATTGCATTAAAAATGCAGTGGGCTGGGCTTCAGAGCTGGCCCGCACAATGCACTGCGATCCTATAAACTCCAGAGAGGTATATATAACTACACTACTTAAAAACAAATGAAAATTCGAACCTATTTTTAAAGAATGAGAGTATTCCAACGGAAAATTTAATATTTCATTATTCATTTTATGCTTCTGCATCTAGGATCTGGTCTTTCTCTCTACTGAAAAGCCTTACAGGCTGTCTCTAAGTGGGGGCAGAACAGATACTTGATGCTGATATGCGGGGGAGAAGCCAATGTGTCTGCCAAACAAGCTCAATATATGTGGATCTTCAAAAGCATGGTAGGCTGGCCTAATGATTGTTTTGTGTTTTCATGGCTACTACATTTCTGGACATTTCCAGGTTGAGAAGAGATCACATCTGACATCCTCCGTAGCCCACAGTCAGATCTTCCGATGTCCCTTGGTATTCGAGAAAGCTATCATTAGCATTCAGTTCAACTCTAGGTCGGATATTCACATTCCTCTCTGATTCTCCCTTGCTCTCAACTTCCAATAAGTCACTCAACCCTGTCCATTCTCCATCAGAAGTTCGCTTGGCACCTTTGGGATCTGGACCAACACTTTAGATCAAGGTGGAGATTTTGACCTAGAACAGTGATGCTTAAACTTAACAACATAAACAGCAAAACTCGTGGGAGAAGTCTTTCCTCCATCTAATTCTGAATGAACGTCCATTACATGAAACACTGAAAGGAGGAGGCACCTTGGGCTCCCGTCAACCTCTGGCAGCCTGGAGGCAGGGTCCCTCTCCTGAGCCTGGAAGAGGTCCCTCATCTCATCGTCCCACCCGGCGTCTGCCCACTCAGGTCCACGGCCATCAGATGGGCCTCCTAGCATGCTGGTGGGCCTCCTGGGGCAGCATGTGGAGCAGAGAAGATGGAATTTTCTGGGTGGACCTGGCTGGAACACTCACTAGCCTTACCCACCTAGAGGGCCCATGACCTCTTTTAGAGCCTGTTTCTCTAGCCCGCACTGGGGAATCAACCTAATTCCTCCTGTGAGACACTCACCAACCCCCAGCAGGTTTTGACTGCTCAACGCCCACATGCAAACTCTTTTCCTCTCCGGGAACAATAAATTGTGTTTTATGGTTATTGATCTTAAGTAAGGTGTGAGAAGATCTATGTGTCATTGCGACAAATAGACTACGTGTAAAGTTGGAAACCTGCCTTTGAAAAGTTTGACTTCCCCAGAAATCATGTTTGCTTTATTTTTTTCAACATTATTCCAGGAAAGGAGCACTCCTCTCCACCTCACTTGAAACACTGAAAGGGTTCAGTCCTCTTCGGGGAGAGGCCCTGGTGCTGATCCCCAACTCTGTCGTCACTGGCCCGCCAAGTGGACTGAGCAGCCCTGGAGCTGGCCCACTGGAGCAGGAGGAGCAGGCAGGACTTACACTTACTCAGCGCTGTGTTTTATGGGGAAAAGAAGATTATGTGTCCCTTTGGGTAGTCCTGTGTCCTGAAACATCTGTGTCCTTGGGGTCAACTTTTAAGCATGGAGGGTCTGGCGCCGAGAGGCAGCAGCCAGGCCTCAGGGGAGCCTCGAGGTGGAGGTTTTCCAGACCTACAGAGGACACAGGCAGGACATCAGCCCACACAAAGCCACTGCTACATGAGCTCAGAACCTGGACTTCTGACCCCGGCAGAATGAACTCCAGCTTCTCAGCCCAGGCCACCGGGCTCCTCCTGCAATCTGATTTATTTTATACCTGACCCCGGGCTGTGACCTGCCCTCACCAATGTCACCGGTGCCACCTGGATAGGGCACTCCAGGATGTGTCTGCAAGCTTTGCAGAGTCACCTGGTCATCTCAGGCCCTCCTATTCCCTGTCCCTTCCTCATCCTCCCTCCTGCCATGGCTTCTCCACTCTACAGTTTTACTTTCTCCTCCATTACCAGGCTCGTCCCGACGCCATCGTGAGAGGACCCATCAGGTGTTTTCCTAGCGACAGTCAACCGTAAGCTCCGAGTCTGGAGCTGGTCATAAGCACCCTGGAGCCCTGACCCCTCGCCTGGCCCAGGAGTGTAACAGAAAGTTATATGCTGACCAAATGGATGACTGCGTGAGCAGGATGCTTTAAGTCTTACTTTAAAATTTATTTAGCAAAGAGACAATAGATCCTGACACCAAAATGTGAAGCTAGTTAAATCCAGGACGTGGCATAGAAGGGTTTCTTGTCATAATATTTAAACTTTCCTTAATTCCCCAAATTTCTTATGACATCAATAATCAGAGAAAATTAAAAAAGGGAGGGAGGAAAATCTGTGAAGGTTTATTTATGCAGCAATATCGACAATCAGTGATATTAAGAGTTCGTGTTACTTTTTCCTAATAAAAATATATGGGGGTGCGCCCTGCAGGCCTAGTGGTCTAGTGCACCTGGGAGCAGTCCCACACACATCCCAAGGGCCTGGGTTCAAGACCAGGGCCTGGGGGAACAACATGTCAACAACTAAACAACAGGGCTTCTTTCTCCCGTCTCTCCGCCCACCTACCTAAGCACTTTCATTCCAGCCTATACCTTTCCTTTACAAAAAAAATGTACTGGCCCCTACGTGAATGTATGGATTAGTGTCAATCAAATGACTTACGGAATTCTCTTGAATTTGATGTATAAATTTTCTTAATTTATTCTGACCTAATTCATTAGCTTAAGTTGTTCATGTGTTTCTCAGCTGTAAGTCCTTCACAGTCAGCTGAGAACAAACCTTTGGTACAATACATGCTGACATTTATTAAAATGGTCAATGCAATCCAATCTTTCTGTCAAGAACATTAGCCCAGAAATAACACCTTTGTTTTAAAGAAAATGAGTTGCCCTAACAGAGGATCAAAAATTGAGTGGCTGTCAACAACACTTCATTCTCTCACAATTCTGGAAGCTGAACCCCCAAATTCAGACACCTATGGGCCGCTTCCATGTGGTGACCCCGAGGGAGCATCTGTCTATTCCCAGCTTCTCTCCTAACTTCTGACACTGTGGGCAACACTTGGCTGCCCCTGGTTTGTGGACATGTTTCTGTGATCCCTCTGTCTGTCTTGAGCGTCCACCTGGTGCTCTCTTATCTGTGACTCGTAAGGACCCCAGTTCCACCTTGAGCCAGTACAACCCCGTCTTAACTTGACTACACCTGTGAAGACCCTGTTTCCAAATCAAGTGACATTTGCAGGCAACAGCTGGTAGCACTTCAATACATTTTTGGGGGGGTTACAGTTCAACTCAAAGCAGGAGGTGACGTTTGTTTTTGTTTCCTGGGGCACCTGGGGAGGATGCAGTTTGTCTCCTGACAACAGTAATGTGAACTATAATTCAGCAGGGAAGGAAGTACGTTCGAACCCTCTGTGTAAAGGAGAAACTTCCTTTTCTACACCACTGACTCTCAAAACTTCACTTCTGGCACCAAAGCGCCCCAAATGACTCTCCCGTTGTCTTCAGACACCAACTGGGTGTCATAGAAGTCAATTTGTTTCTGACCCCAGCTTTCTGAGATGCAGCCACAAGTTCGGGGCTTGGTCCCACAAACCGCCTTCCCCGCCAATGTCCGTGGAAAATCCCGACTGGCTTCAGTCCCAAGGGTTATGTATTGGAAGCTCCAAGGACACTCCCTTTTTAGGTTCCATAATTTGCTAGTTTGTCTCACACAACTCGGAGAAAGTTTACTCATTAGAGTCTATACAAGTCAGAGACATAGATGGGAGAGACATGTGGGGCCAGTGACGGGGAAGGGGCCCCCGGATTCCCCGCCACCCTCCTCCCCCGCACACATGTTCTTGTTGGACACCAGAGAAACTCTCGGAACCTGTATCATGGGGCTTTAGGGAGGCTTCCTTCTGCAAGCACAACTGATTCCACCATTGAACTTGGAAACTGACTCCGTCTCCAGCCCCTCACCCATCCCTGCACTAAAAGTTCCAACCTGCCAATCACTTGGTTGATTCCCCTGGTAACCAGCACCTGCAGTGGTTATCTAGGGCTTTCCAAAAATTATCTCATCAACATAAACTCAGGTGGCTTTGAAAGGACTTGTTATGAATACCGAAAGAGACTCTTTTCACCTTTATCCCTTTGCAGTTATTTCAGGAACCTTGGACCAAAGACCAAATATAATAAGATACTGCCATTGTCCTTATCACTTGGGAAGTCACAACGGGTTTTGAACTGTATGCCTGGAGGGGGGACAAAGATATAAATTTCAATACTGCACACAGTGCCCTGCTACATAAGGGGAAACTATGTCAGGGCTGGTGTTTTGCTCTCAGAAACGCAATAAGCCAAGATATCAGACTGAGCTCCAATCCAGCTCTAAGAACGGCGGCAGTGACTCCCGTTTCAAGCATCAGTAGTGAGGCTAACACTTCTGGTCCAAAATGCAAGTGTTTCCCAACAGCATCATTTAATGGGGAGCAGAGGCTGGAGTTCCTGATGCTGAAATGAGCACACTTCCCACTGCCCCCCGCCCCCCAACATCAAGAGCACAGGCCCATGCCACAGGGCTTCCCGGTTCTGGCTCCATTCCTGGTGAGTCATTGGGCTCACATTTTAATGCTTCATTTATCCATAAATCGAGAGCAATTCTATATGGATGTGACCTTTTCCATATTCCACAGCATGACTGTCTGGCTACTCCACTTCCTCTCCTGCTGATGATTTTAGTAACCTGGGTGGGAGGAGTCAGTGGGCTCACCAGTAAAAGTGGAGAAACTGCAAAGAGCAAAGTCACAAAGTGAGCAGAGACCTCCGGAGACGGCATGAAGGGATGATCATTTTGATCTCTCACTTTTTTTCCCTTTCAGAGCAAGTCAACAAAAATTGAAAAGAGAAGAGAGAGGCATGTGACACCGACCAGAGTTAATAATGCTGTTATTTTCCTCAGTTCATGCCACTACACAGTCCCACGGGGGTATTGGCCTCCGGTGGCTGTTGTCTTCAAAGCTTTCGTTCTAAAAGTCTTTTTTGTCTCTGTCAGACTTGGCAGAAACTTTTCACGTAAGTTCCTGCTGTTCCACAATGCAGTCGATGGTTTCAAAATCGGGGTGAAATCTCGAGATTAAGATGTTCACTTTCTCTTATTTCCTTTGCTTTATTTTCATTTATTTTAATAGTAATATTATTTCTTTTGTTCACAATGCTATATCCATTTTCGGATATTGAAATTCATATCAGTCTGTATTTCACGCCACACCCGCCACCAGAGTTCGTGTCCTTCGCCAGCTTTCCCCTCTCTCCTGCCCTCCCCCTCCCCCTGTAGTCACCGTCCTGGGTTCTGTTGTTATGTTGGGATTTATATGTTCATTTGTTTCATTTCATTTCATTCCATTCCACGTATGACTGAAACTATCCTGTCTTTCTCTTTTTCTTTCTGACTTAGTTCACTTAACATGAGTCCCCTCAAGTTCCCTCCAGATTGTTGTAAGGGCACAATTTTTATCTTTTTTAATAGCAGCATAGAATTCCATTGAGAATAGAGACCACAGCTTCCTTATCCAGTCATCTGCTAATGGGTATAAGGGTTGTTCCCAGGTCTTGGCTATTGGGAATCGTGCTGCTAGGAACACAGAGGTGCTGATAATTTTTCTGATGAGAGATTTTGCTTCCTCTGGGTCTATGCCCCGTGGTTTAGCAGGAGGAAGATGTGATACTGAGTTGAGTGTGTCTCTCTTGGTGAGTCTTAAACACAAGTCAACCACACTAATAGATTATTCAGCATGCAGGTTACATGAGTGACAACTGACAGCTCCAAATTCGACGCAGCACAGTCTGATTTCTGACAAAAGAGGCAGATAATGGTTTCTATACCAAGTGCACGAATTGCATTATGACTCTGATAGGAAAACAATAACAACAGAAACGCTCAACACTATTAATTAGTCAAATGTCCATTGTTAATACTAATGCCAGAGAGTAAACAACTCTTCATGTAAATGTCCAAACAAAATTGCGCAATCTGTAAATAAGGTATCAATTTTCTTGTTAGTAATTATGTTTCATAAGCTTTTCACTTAACTCTGCTACAAAGTGCTAGTATTAATCTTAAACATATCACAACACATTATCAACTTAATATGAAGCATGCTAAAATTAAATAGGGCCTTTCTTGTACAGATCTGTAAGTGATTTATTCCACAAGCATTCTTAAGCTTCTGGCCTGTTCCAGAATCATCCGAAATTTAAATTATTATAAAACACTTTCAATGAACTTCCAACCTACCAAGCATAAAATTACAGTGTCAATGAAACATGTGTTACTTCAAAGGTTCTAGATCCCCACTGATGAGCTGCTTCTTAACTGTAAAGTGACGGATTGGTGAGCTACACGAAGAACCCAGTCACAGAGCTTGACCAAAACTTCTTCATTCAAAACACAGCTCTGGAGTGCCATCCCCTGGGCCTGGCCTTCTTGGCAGTAATGATGCAAGAGAGAATGAAATGGCCAGGCCTTGCTGGAGTAGTGACCGGAGCAGTCCACATGCATCCCAAGATTCTTGGTTAGAGACCCAGGCTGAGTGGAATGGGGGAGACAACCAAGATGAACAACTAAACAAAATGAATTAAAGTGCTTCTTCCTCCTCTCTCCTCCTGCCTGCCAGCCTATGCTCACCTTCATTCTTACCTGAACCTCTTCTTACTAAAAGAAATAAAAACAAAACAAAACAAAGAGAGTGAAATAGAGGCAATCGGTGCCCTTGTGAAATTTTCATTTATGGGGCAAGACAGAAAACATGACTAAGATGTAGGATCAAGTAAAGAAGCAAACATAACTCACTTGGTACAAAAGTCCTGAGAGGGCCTCAGTGATCAGGTCACTTTAAGCAGAAACCTCATGAAGTCAGAGCGTGAGGCATCCAGAGGCTGAGAAAGAATTTCAGGCATAAAGGACAGGAAGCAAAGACCCCAGGGAAGCACACTGGTAGCTGTGGGAATGGCTGGGCTGCTGTGGGAGGGGGGCTGAGGCACCTACTTGAGCAGGGGCCAGGTCACACTGACCTTGCAGGCACAGAGACAGCTCTGGCTTTGATCCCCAGTGAACTGAGGAGCCAGGAGGGAATGTGAGCAAAGGAGGGACATATCTGACTACTATTTTATTTTTAATTTCACTGAAGGGACTTTTCATCACAACATTCTACAGCTTAAAGTGGGCATCATCAGAAATCAGCAACTGTGTAGCAAGCCTCGTTTACCACCACTTGTCTAATTCTATGTCTCTTCCCTGTGTAACTGACTTATTTTTAAGTAGATTACGTTGGGATTTGTTTGGACATCCTATGGAAGGAAGATTGGGGAGACGCTGGGGGGCTCCCGCAATAATTCAGGCAGGAGTGCATGGTGCCGGGCACTAGAGGGCAGTAGTGGGTGGACTCTGGAAAGAACTTTGAGGGAACTGTGTCCAGTTTGCTGCTGGGCATCTGCAGGGTGAAGGCAAGAGAAGACTGAGGATGACCTGGAAGTGATGCTTCTGGCCTGAGCCCTGGGCTCCATTCATGGTGACATTCTGAGGCAGCAGCAGGATCAAGCATGCAACCTGAAGCATAGAAGCTCATGAGCGATGCCTGGGGAAGTCAAGCAGGCACCTGGGGATTTCTCTGTGGAGTTCAAAGGAGAGACTTAAACGGGGATGGGCCTTGAGGGAATTATGCTCCGTGAGATAAGCCAAAAGGAGAAAGACAGACGTTGTGTGATTTCACTTATTCATGATATAATAAACTAAGCCAGCAGATAAACGATTTCGAAGAAAAACAGACTTTTTAGTCAATAAAATCAAATGAGTAGTTACAAGAAGGGAAGGGGGAGGGAAGCGGACAAAACAGGTAAAGGTGACCTACGGCACAGCAAAGGGAAACTGGACTGCTGGGGGTGAACTTAGCACGTCACACGCAGATGCTGTTACGAAGACGTATGCCTTTCACCTTCGTGGTGGTGTGACACAGTGCTCCTTCGGCAAAACTTAACGACAAAAGAAAGAATAAGTTGAGCCGAGAGGCATAAATGCTGGAGCTGTCAGCATATGGTGAGTGTTTAAATCAATGATGAGTAGGTGAGAACTTGGAGAGGAGCAGATGGGGGAGAAGGGCTTAGGGTTGAGTCTCTGAACACACAACTTTGAGACTGAGGCCTGGAGGGGAAGGCGAATCAGGGTGTCATGACATCTTGCCATTAGATCTGAAGACCCTCACCGTCAACAGAGGGGGCTGGCTATCAAAAGGTGCTTTGTCATATTGGCTTTTATCCATTCTCTCAAGTAGACAAATATAAGTGGATCACACTATAAATCCGGCAATGCTATACTCATGTGAGTTATCACTATTACTGCGATCTCTCTTTGGCTGACTTCTGTGGTGATTATCCAAAGGTTTAATTCAAGAACAATCACTTTATTAATATCAAGATGCACTCCCCCGCAACACACATTTTAACATCTCTGAAGTCAGAACATGTCGTCATCGGGGGCATACTGGGATTATAATTGGTGGCATTTTTTCCTTCATGGAAGCACACACCAAAAAGATGCATCCTATATATTAGTGGCATCACATTTGATTAAATCTTTCCATCTACCTACCTACCTATCATCTATTTATCTCTATATTTTACTATACACACACACACACATATACACATATACGTATACGCATACACATATATGTGTGTGTATTTAGGTGAAGGCTACATTTGGCTTCTCCTGGTCGAGGTAAGAGCAGGAAAGCGGAACTCTTACACAGCTTAGATCATGCCTGTGGGATGAGAAAATCCCAGGAAGGAAGAAGGCTGTGATGGGTAGCAACCGACTGGTAGGGACTCTTGCCAGGCACCTCACTTTTCTAGGCTTCGCTTTGATAGCATGTGGCACACATCTACATCTACGGTGACTTCGATGGCCAAAAGAAAAGAAAATACAGGCTGAGACTTGCAGAGAGACCTGTTTAGACTTCACTCTCCAGACCTTTTTTCTCCGAGACTCGTACAGCCCTAAAGAGCAGAAGCCAAGCCTCCGTCGCCCTTAATTCCTAGAATTTAGCACCATGCCTGAGTCTGTTGGTGCCTAGTGCTTTTACAAAATGCAGCCCTACCCCTCCACTAGCCAGGTGTGAAGGGCTGTGGCCCATAGCCAGAGACGACGGATGTCTGGTTCCCTCCCCAAGCTGTGTGGTTGGGGCCCTCTGACTAAGCTTATTTCAGTGGTGAGGGCTGGATCCTCCCGTGGTCTCCATGGAAACCGAGCAGCCCTCTTGGATTCTGGCACAGGAACAGCAGATGCATCTTCACCGTAATAATAAAATGCAGCATCCATAGATAGTATGATAATAACCTATGTTATGAAACATGCAATTTAATAACGTTCACTAATGAAAAGGCCAAGACAAGGGCTGCGCTGTAATGGATCCCAGTGCCATGTGGCGGTGATGGAGGCTCACAACAGTGGTACCGAGCAGTGAGAATGAGAATGAGTCTTCCTCATCTGCATGTCAACCCCTATAAGCTCACTAAGCAATGTTGTCAATTTCCTCTGTTGTTCTATTTCCCAACACACACATCTAATCTGTTATTCTACTTCATTCTCCCCTGGCATAGTGACCTGTGTTCCATACTCCTTATAAGAGAATCCTCGAGGAATTATAAAGTGCTTTTTATACATAAAGACAAACATATCTTACAGTGCCTACAGAAGCCTTTCTGTGAAGACTGTGCTTTACATGTAGTGAAAACACTTAGGAGAGTTGCCATAAAAGTAAATTTGAAAACACGTTTGAAATGCAGTGTTTGGTCATGTGGTTTTGCTTTCGGGCAAAACAGCATTTAGCAAGAGCTCTGCTTAAGTCTTGAATTATCCTCTCCTCGTGGTTTCTTGAATTATGTGACCTCTGAGGATTATTCCAAGTCCTAAATGGGTAATACTTAATAGCGACTGCAATTTCAAAATAATTTATTTTCTCTCTTGGACTAAGAATCTTCTAGATTGCAGCACCGGATGCATGCCTATGACATAGGAACTGTGGGTATGAGAAGAGATATCAGTCCAGGGATGTCCGTAGTCACCGAACAGAAGTAGAACTGTAGAGTAGTATCTACTAATATTTATTGGAAGGGTATTAATAGATACCATAAGAGTATTCAAGAGCATCTCTCAAACTATACATATGTGTGTGTATTGTGTATGTATGTATGTATGTATGTGTATACACACACACACACATATATACATTTTTTTTTTTTAAAGGAAAATGCAGGCAGGATTGAGAGGCTGACCTGCAGGGAGAGGAAGCAGAAATAAATATTTTCATTTATGTTTTTATTGAGTTGTTCACATTGGTCATAATTCCCCCGGGTCCCAGGATGCAAACCTGGGTCCTTGGAATATGTGTGGACTATGTTCCTTTGGAGGCAGCTGATCTCACTGCTACTCCACCAGGTCACGCCTCAAATAATCATTTTAACATTTTCTTTTAAATGAAAGACCACACCTTTGTAGATTTACATATCCTGGAGTTCAAAAGATCAATAACTAAATGATGGCGAAAGCTCTGGTTCCTAAGACTGCACATTTCCAAGACAAGTTAACATTTATTCCAGCAGAAGTTAGCAAGATAACCCAAGAGCTAAGAATGTTTTTCATTTTCCTTTAAATGTTGGAAGATACATATTAAAAATACTATTTTAGGACATGTGGAAATAATATAAAATATTCAAATCCCAGCATCCTTGACACGTCCTTGCCTAGGACTGTACTTGTGTTTGGACAACAAGGCTAAGAAACAG
Source organism: Solenodon paradoxus (assembly GCA_004363575.1). Lineage (NCBI taxonomy): Eukaryota > Metazoa > Chordata > Mammalia > Eulipotyphla > Solenodontidae > Solenodon > Solenodon paradoxus. Next base: position 60,307 of record RJWH01005636.1, on the reverse strand, counting down.
AGACAGCCCGCACACGTGGTGCAGACTGAACACTCGCTAAGCGGCTCTCTACAGGCAAGTGTGCCAATCCCTGCCTACGAGTTGCAAGTCTAGATGAAGATGGACTTGTCTGAAAAATTTAGTGACTGTGTCTCACTCAGGTGCTGCTGTACGATCTCGCGAGTGAGTCTGAAGGACAGAATGGGCACAACCAGGGGCACGCAGTCCAAGAAAGACGTCGGCTCTGCCAGCTACAGAAACGAGAAGGAGGAGCTCTGTGTGGGTAACCAGGGTTTCAAAGACCTTCATGCCAAATGATGCAACATACCTCCAGTCCTTTATTATGTTCAAGCAGAGGACGCAGAACCACTCAGCTCACCATGAATGAAAACATGTCTCAGTGAATACAGATTTGCTTTGGCTTCTGTGCTCAGTTTTGTAGCAATTCTTTTGATTTTGCAATTCTTATGATTTGGGACATTTTACAATGTCCCACACAACTTTCATTAAGGCATTTGCATATAGATAAAAATATGTAAACATGAGAAAAATCAAAGAAGCCTGAAGTGGGTCAAATTCTATATTAATAGCACATGATTTAAGTAACAATGGTGAGATTATAAAGTGTGTAAGTAGAAGAGTAATGTAAACATTCCAGAGGTTAATTCTCAGTCATTGCTGTTTTTAAGAAGTTATGAATTTTCAAAATGCTATAATTTAGAAAAGTGATCATTTATACAACTTTAATGAAACCATGAGTCCAATGTATACAATTTCTAAGTATTATGTGCTTTTAAAATAAAAATAAGCCTTCTATAAAATATGTAAATGAATCAGAACAATTTGATGTGAGTTATCCATGGAATGGGTGAAGCAACTCCAACATATCTCTTCTGATCTGGAAAAGCAGCACAGAAGAGGATACAGAAGAGGAAAACAATTCTCTATGAGGAAACCTTAGCTTGGGACAAGTGTCTGGTGAGGAGGATGGAGTGGAGAAGTGGTGTTGAGAAAAATGTTGTTGTTCACAAAATTGTGGGGTGGCTGTGATACCTCCCTATGGTATCGCTCTCACACACACACTCTGACACGCACACTCTCACACACTCACATACTCACACTCACACACACAGATAAGTTGATCATGAAGAATTAGAATTCAGTCTCAGGCTAACCACCATATCTGATAGAGTAGTATCAATAGATACTACGAGAGTAGCATCTCCTAGGATCTGATAGAGTAGTGTTAATGATACATTAGAGTAGCATCTCCTAGTACAACTGACTTATCCAGGAGAAATCACTGGTCAACTCCAAGTCTGTTTGCACCTGCAAAGTGGGGGCATGTAGCCATCACTGAAACCCTATTCAGTCAGAGTGTCAGCAAGAATGCTCTTGAAACTGATACATAGAAACGTCTGACTGATACCTGGGTGCACTGAACAAGTCACTAAAATTCGAATATGATTTTAACTAGGCCAAAGTTGAAATTTAAAAGACTTTCTAAATGAGAAGCATCACCTCAGGATACTCAGCGGAGACAGGAAGCGGTTACTCAATCTTAGGCTCAAGCTAGCATTTGGGCATTGGAGTCGAATCACATGAACTGTTTCTAAAGGAAGATGAATGCTTTTCATCCACTGAGACTGACAAATAAGCAGCAAACAAGAATAATATTTTATAAAGGTAAAACCAACTACTCAGGGACCCCACATTTTCAATTGTTGTGAAGGAAATTGAGCAAAAAATATCTTTTAAGAAGTGCTAGCAGGAGTCTTGGCTTTTTATGGCTCATAGTGAAGGATGTTGGTTTTAAGACTCTCAGGATACCTTAACCTTATCATGAAACTTAAATTATTTGCTTTAAGTGGCATAAGGAAGGAAAGTCTTATTGTTAATGGGATTACTTTTGTTTTTAAATATTTCTTTCAAGAGTCAAGAAATAAAAGACATGCTGAAAGGAGTCTAAAACACTATCAAGGGTGATATAATTACAGTATTAAAGGGTCGTTTTCTCAGTGAAGTATGTGTCTACAAGAAGTTGGGAAGTATCCCAAACCAATTTCCCAGCAGAACATAGGGACTAGCAGTCTTCAAGGTCACAGCCCAGAGAGAAGTCAGGCTCTAATTCTGACTTCATCTATTAGTTGTCTGTTTGAAAAATTCCTTATTTCTCTGTGCTTCCATTCGTTCATGTCTGAAACGGGGACGACTTCAATCATGGCGTTAATAAGACTGCTGTAAGCATGCAGTGGGATAATCAGCTGTATACACACTCAGCACAATCCAAGTCATAAGAGTACTAGCGAAGGTCTTAGGAATGATGGTACATTTGAGTTTATAAACATGGACTTCAGATCAATTATGGAATCTATGTAAGAAATACACCTTTAGATTTCACTTTCATTTTAATCCTGTGCAAGTTTGGAGAGAAAGGCACAGAGAAAGAACAGAGCCATTTTATGATGTTCTTGCTTACTGGCGATGCCTAGTAGAAGTTTTTAGAATGTAAAATCTGTGTTTGAAGTTTCTGACGGCAGGGAAACCCTCCCGCCCCTGCATGTACACATGTGTATGCACACCATCGTATGCACAAGTCCTCCAGCATTATGAGTTTACTATGCAGAGATTTAGCCCCAGATGTCAGTCTTGTTCTCTGCTAACACCCTCACAGGTGTAGCTTCATTCTCTCAGGAGCCTCAGCCCAGATGAGGGCTGTAGGTGTGTCTGCAATGGCTACTGCAGTTTCAATGCCTACAGGACACATGATGACACACTATTTTCTTTTGAACGGAACATAGGATGTGACTTGTCTCTGGAGGCTGCTAAAGATGCCTGCAAAACTGGCCTGCAGGAAGCCCCAGGAGGGCTGCGAGCCTCTAAAAGGCAGGGTAGCCAGAGTTCTGATCCCTCCAACAGCCTTCAGGAAGAATCCGGGACAGAGTCAGGTGACACTTTGATAAATGCAACGAGCATGCTGCTGAGTGCCACCCTGGGCATTCAAGTGGCATGTGCTCATTTAAAATCTCAGCTGTCATTAGACTGGAGTGCAAAGGGGAGTCACTTTCTCAGAAGACCCTGAGCTGGCTCCCACCACTGACCAGTTACAGGGAGCCCACGTGCTGGCTCTGACAACATCTAGAGAAGATTTGTTTTTGTTTGCTTAAAAAAAAAAACCAAGTACTGAGTAGCTTCTTTTTGGAAAGATTTTAAAAGATTTTAATAAAATGGAAAGACAATCACAGCATGGACAAAGGGCAGGATTAAAAAGCGATGTTCTCAAAGGTGTTTACAAATCACTGGATCTTAAAGCACTCAAGAAAATGTCTTCCATTCTGCCTGCTGTCTGTCAAGACCTCAGATAAGTCACTCATGTCCATCAGAAGGCATTTAAAGATGGAGAAGTGCTTGTGGTCAAAATGCAAAAGGTATGTCTTGACAGTAACTTGATGTGATTATTTGGAGTTTCCCCTTGTGGTCACTTGGAAAATACTACAAATAAGTAGGTAAGTTTTGTGCCATCATACCTTTGTTCAATTACAAAGGCTAGTCCAGTAACATCTGTTTTTCCTTCTCCAGTGGTTTCTGAAGGTATTGTTTAAGACATACTTTCATGTTAATGGTTACAAAAGGCAATATATTTTAAAAGGGATAACATGACGTCCTAAAATGCATATGGAAGCACTTTCGTTTACAATTAGACATTAGGTGACTATTATATAAGCTAAGTTCAGTGAGGTGCAGTTTTGCTTTCACTGCTCAAGTGGAATCTGAGTTTCTGTTGACCAAGCACTCAATGGAGAATTCACTGTGTTAGGCATGGTCTTAGGACGAGGTCATAGATCCTAATCAGGAGCTGCTTCTGTCCCTTGGGAGGGAACTTACAGTCTTGAGACACAGCTGTGTGGCAGGAGGATGTACTGAGTCATGTTTTGTTCCCAAGAACCTCCTTTTCCCATTCCAACATGTCATCGAGCCCTTGGTTGATGTCTCAGAGGTGTTTATACCGTGGGACCAAACCACAAGGTGACTGCCAATGGCTAGTAACCACCCCCTGAGACTTTGTGGAAGCCCATATTCACTGATATTTTGGGAATTCTGGAGGGGAAGAATGAGCAGGATAAAGATGGTGGACTCCTTCAGAGTTGGAGGGCCCAGGAGGTTGCATGTCCAAGGTCAATTCCCTGGAAGTACCCATCCAAGAGAGGAGGTCAGGCCTCCAAAGGGAAGGCAGCAGAGTGCTGCCTGAAAGGCAGTCTCACCTGAGATGAAAGCAGTAGAGCAGACCATAGGAATCATGTTCTTCAGCTGCCTAAAATTGAAGGGGAGCTTTGAAATGTGTGACACTGATGTAACATGACCAGACTGATCCTCAGAAACTGGTGGGATCTGGGGAGCCCAGGGATACGGGAGGAGAGCTATTACCATGGTGTGGAAGGACTGGTGTGGGGAAGAGTGGTGGCAGAAAGACCAAGGAGAAGACTGTAGTAAAAATTTAAGTGACAGTATATAGGATGCTGGAATAAGAAAGTTGGAAGGGGATACAAAGGCTTCATTTTAATTTCATATCACTGAATTATCTGCATAGAAGACTAGGCATGCCCAGCAGCTCTGGTGCTAAGCCTGTGACTGGGGCATAGACCATGTAATAAAACCCAAGGACCCGGGTTCAAACTCAAGGTCAGGAAAAACAGCCAAAACAAATAAATAGAATAAAAGTGCTTCCTCCTCTTACTTTCCTTTCCTTACCTAAAAATGCTTTTTCCTCCTCCACCTTCTTTTTTTCTCTTAAAAAATCAAAAAGGGGGAAATTAAATGTCAACATAAGCATGAAAACACTCATATTTAAATGTGAAAATAATAATACATTCTAAATAAAATTTTAAGAACATATTTAAAATAATTTAAAATGTTCTCAATGATTTCAAGGATAAGATATTGGATGCAAGATGCTGGATAACTATTCAAATTGGTCTAAGAGTGTTTATAAATTATATCCACTTGGAGAAAACATTTAAACATATTCAATAACAGGAAAACCTACCGTTGGTGCGCACTAATCAATGACCGACAGTCTTTCTTCTCAATTGGTGAAGAAATTTATGTAAGATGATAGCAGTCATAATAGCCTCACCATTATATCCACAGCTCTGTATGGTATCTTTCTATTCCAGGCCAATAAAATCTGTTCTACACTTCATTAGAGAGAAAAAAAAAAAAGCCCAATATTTGGAAAACATATGCACTAATGACCTGGAAAGAACGAACCAGCATTTTAAACACAAATGTAGACTGCTGTATCTATAAAGCATTTTCCAAAAATGAGATAATTTGGCAAATAAGAGTTTCAGTGACAAAACCATAATTATTTCAATAAGATTTATATTTTAAGTCATAGAAAATGCTTTTATGAGAAACACCAAGCTTTCTTCTGCAGCAGTCTGTTGATGTCAAGGCATCATTAAACAAGGGAGAAACGAATTTCTTCTTGGAACAGAAGAGCCATGCATCACTTCTATTGTATCTGCATCTAGTTGATTAGCAATTGAGCTAGAATTCCTTCATTAGGGACCAGAGAACTGAAATCAGTTTTTTTTTTTTTTTTTCTTGAGACTGGTGGTAATGTAATCACATAGTCTTCTGGAAACAATGGAAAAACTTTTTTTTTTTTCTATACAACATATCATTTTGTTGGGTTTGCCAGTAATTTTTACTTGCTGGCTACACTTCATTAGATTGGCTCCCCTCTGTGTGGAAAGATCATCAAAACACTGGACAAATGTTCATCTGGGATCTGAAGGCCAGCAGAGCTTGCTTCTCCCAGGGTCAGGGTCAAGGTCAAGTCCTGGGTAGCTGAGATCGATGCCAGTCGAGAGCACTTGATTACCTTTTAGATCACCGCATCTTGCCTTCCCCTTTATTATCTGCACATTGCAGATGTTCCCTTACTTAAACAAGATGCTGGATGACTTAGTTGTTCCAGAATGGAGAATCAGAAGCATTGTTATTAAAGAGATAGTCATGACCGTTCATGTGTGCCTGGTAAAGCTGGGAGACTCATCAACCTGGTGTCTTGGGCATCAGAACCACAAAGACACACACTTGGCCCACAGTCCACCTGTGAATACCTTAGAAGAAGTAATAATACCTTAGAAGAAGTAATAAACACACCCTCTAAGGGAAAACCACTTTCTTATTAGTAAGGAACCACTAGCTAAGCCCTTTTCGGAAATCTAATGGTCATGAATACCTTATCATCATGCTCAGATTTTTAGAGATTATGGCCCCTGGTAGTGTTTCTCTGTTTCTATCCAGAGCAACAATCTAGTGACTAGATACCTATTTTTTTTAAGTTTTAGGATAAATTGTTGATGGTCTGCAATTTGTAGAGTTGGGTCTCATTATACGAAAATAGTGTATTTGAGAGAATAGAAAGTTTATGACCAGCTCTGATGTTCCTGGGAGTTTACTAGCATATTAAATCATCAACTTCACCTTTTAGCTGCAGTTCCCTGTTGTTAAAAAAGGGTACCTAGAGAAAGACGCAAGATCCTGATGTATTTAATGATCCTCCATATAATGTCATTGATGGAGCAAAAAAGTTTAGATGCCATGATATTGACTATCTGCCTTTCATTGTTCTTGTTCTCCCCTTTCTTCCCATATTTTTATGTCCTACATATCTACATAGCTCAAGTTGTACATTTCTTAGGTAGGGATTATGTGTACATTATAATGTTTTTATAAACCTTGACACCTTGTAAACAATAAATAAATATTAGAAAGCATAAATCACAGAAAAATTGTTAGTGAGTTTTCTTATTATTCATCTGAGCTACCTCTTGGATGATCCTGACCTTCAGAAATTTAAATTCATTCCATTAGTATGAAACGATCCAGAGTCTGCTGCCAAGACTTCACAGTTTTCGTTCAAAATGCTTCTTATCAACACACTACTCCAGTTAAATCAGAATTACGTTCTTGAGAGGAACCTGGAATGTGTGCCTTCAAGTCTTTGCTAGTTCTCTTCCTTTGGCCTGAAATGCACTTAATTCTATCAAAAGCACAGCACGCCATCTTTTTAGTGAAGTCTTCTTAGTTCTCCTGGTGGCCTCCCTCTCTAGGGTCTCCATACTATACACCTTACTACTGCTTCAGGGCGCACACTTGACCTTGGAGGTACAGCTATTTGTTACTCATCTTATTTACTCTGAGACAGTAAATTCACTGAAGATTGAGAAGATGCCTCACAGCTCCCTCAAAGCTATGCACATTAGAGAGGTGGGAAATATGCTACGCGGAATGGAATTGAATCAAGAAATGTTTGAGTGGTAGCAATGAAATGGATAACACTTTTTTCAAAGACTAAAACAGAACATATTAAAATAAAATTTATATTTCATATATTTTAGACATATTTTTGTACCTTGAGAATCAGTGACAGAATCTTAATATCTGCTTTTTCAAATGGGAATCTTTGCACGATTGCACTCTATCCCACTTTAATCATGAATTAAAGAATGCTAAAGGCAAAATTGTAGTAAATTGTTTCATGATGTACTCTGACACCTCCCTAACTCTTCAATTTCCATTTCTTTCTCTTTACTTCCTATCTCCAGTCACACAGTGAATCTTATTTCTGCTCCTCTTCAGTCTTTTAAAAGACGTACCCCTATTTCCCATGGCTGTAATCCAACCCTCTGTCTCTATCCCCAGCATCTTCCTGTGGCTCACAACACATTTTAGTCTTTGAGCTATATTGCTTCTTTGTGAATTGTGCTGTCTCTTTCTTGAAAGATACAAAAACATGACTGGGAATGGTATTCAAACACCATCCTTGGGTGCTTAGTGAAATTACATGTATGCTCATCCCCTATCCTGGCCCCAGGCCAATATTCATTTGCCATGGGAAAGCTTCCCTATTGGACATTCTGGAAGATGATGACATTGTGGTCCTTTCCCTGGGACTGCACATCACAGGGCCAGAAGGATTATCTTAAAAAGCCTCAGAACACAGGTAAGAGTCTGTGTCCTTTATATTATACATTCCAAGAAATGGATTTCCTCAAAATCATTACTAAACCCTGTATGTACATGCATGATCTTTCAAATAAGCAAATATAACATTTTAAAAACATGCATTCCATTCACTTAAGAACTTCAAATCTTCCACCACTTAACACAGGCTTGTCTGGCTTTGCCCCCTAGCAAATCTGTAAGGGGGCAAACCTGGGAAGGTCCTATTCTAGGAGATACAAGTGCAATGGAAGACAAGACAGATGCATCTGCACTCAGAGAATGTCTGTGGGTGTAACAGACAGCAAAGAATCTACCATTTTGTTGTTTGTAATGACTCAAGTCACATGGGCTTAGATGGTCTGCGGACCCACCTCCTTGGAATGCCAAGTCCTGAGGCCAAGACATGCCTACTCCTTGTGGCCCTCTGACCCAGAACTCAACATAAGACAGGAGGGAGACACAGAAGTTTTAACTTCTGCTTCCAAGGAAACGATTCTACCTCTGATTGCCAGTTCCTTCGAGATTAGTCTGTAGGGCTGATCTGAGATCACCAAGGGAAACTGCAAGCTTATTGCCTTCTGACTTTATTTCTTTGAGTGCAAAGACTATGAAGATAATCTGTTCTCAGTCAAAGAAAAATTTAATAGAGCTCTCTCTGATTTCCTCTATTTAATTCATGCTCTCCTGGCAGTCCCTGAAGTGCATTCACTGTGTGTTCAAGTTTTGCCTTGATGTTTGTTTGCATCAGAGAGAGAATTAAATTGTCCACCAAAAAGTGAATCTAGAGCCCTGTTCCCTCAAGGCTGGCCTGAAAGTTATTGTTTTTATATCAGTTTTAATCAACTGTTTCTGTAATGCTCAGTATATGTCAGCTCGTTCCTCTGCAAACGCTGTTATTTTCTAATGATTAACTTGAATGCACACAATTTTGCCTTAGTTTAGCCATTCTAAGCTACAAATGATTCTAAAGGAAAAGATCAAATTTATAAATTCCTGGACTATTCAGCACCCTGTAGGGACTATCAAAGCCTTTTAAAATAAAATAAATTATTTTCTCTTCAAGGAATCAAGGCGTCATGGGAAACAGGAGTCCCATCTTGCTCACATCCCGGCAGGCACCAAGGATCCTTGGTCAATGTGCTCCTGAGGGTTAATGCACTATTATCTCCTTAAAACATGAATAGTGTTCATGCCCGGCTTAGCCATTCATCAGATAGTTTTATTTTGTTTTGCTATTGTTTCTTTCAGTATGAAAGTAACTCTGAAAGGTAAAATTAAAAACAATTAACTTATAATTTTTTAAAAATATATAGAACTACACATCTTGCAGCTGGAGGCAGAGAGTCCAAGTTCTCACTTCCTCCTACAATCAGTGAAGAACAAATGTAGCTGATAGGCTGCCAAATGTAGCCTGAAAGAAGAAACCATGGTGGAAGACCACTAGAGACAGGTCTTCTTCCATCACATTTCCACCAGATCATCTACTGTCTTTGCTTCTCTCACAGAGGACCATCCTATCCCTATGGCAGGCCCTACTGAAGCCTTCCTTACCTTCTGGCCATTAAGAGAGCTCTGGAACATGCAGGTGATGTGCAGACATGCAGATCTGAGCTTGAACTTGGGACTCCACACTCATCAGGGCTGTCACTCCATAATGGGCACAGCTCAGTATCCTTATAAGAGGAAGAATCTGGAAGATGCTTGAAGCTCCTGGGCTTACTTACAAGATCCCTACCGATCTTGCTCCACTGTTAACTGCCTTAGCTGATTGATTACCTCATCAATGTCCAGTAATTGTCCCACTATTTGGTCAATTCCCCATCAGTCCCTGGGCAGTCTTCAGTCCCAACCCCTCTCCTCCAGTTGAACAAAACCACGACTTGGGCCTGTCCTTCTCTAAGGGTTGACCAGCATTTTGCTCTCTAACATTTCTTCTGCAATTGAGAATCAAGAAAGTTTGGGCTTGAAAAACAATACTAACTGATAACTCACAATATCTACTTAACATGAGAACAGGCATTCTGTGTCTGTATTTTTGACTCCTCTGTTTGCAGATTATCTGCTCCAAACTTCATCCACCTAGTTAACACACATCAAAGCTGTTTTATACAAATGTAAAAGGTGAACATTGGACTATGTAGAACAGATATGAAAGACCGGGAGTAAATATTTCATTTGCATATCTTTAATCATAATATTTTACTAAAGAAGAGTATCCAACCCATGTATCAATGTATTCTAAACATGCCTGATTTTAAAAAACGATCTGAAAAATTGTACTTGCCTTTGCAAGTAAAACATAACTCGTTGATGATATTGTGATTTAGAAGTCCATTTCAAAACACAAATAGCGGGCCGTATGAAAGGCTCTTGTATCCGGTTGGTTCTTGGTACTTGTGGTCATTATACCCTGTAACTGTGGACACTGAATGAGCAAATACCCAAGCACTGCTCTCAGGTGAAATACAGGGTCAGGCTCCAGTGAGCTTCTGGCCACAATATTTTCATCAACCGATCGATCACTACGTAATCTTGCTTCACGTGTGTTTCTATTTAAAGACACTTTACTTAATACGGTGTTGATTCATTAGCTTTGAACTTCTGACCAGCAGAACTCTTAACGCATGCCTGCAGAGCATGTCTCTAACACATCTGCATTTTCTCTGTGAGGCACAGCACGGTCTTGTCTCTTTGTGCTTAGGAACTGGAGACAGCAAGTCAGTGCTATACCTGCGGGCCATTTTAAACTGTGAAATCACCAGCAAAAAAGCATAAAAATGTGAAAATCGCAGGCCTCTGCAGACTGTGAAAAGGACATTTGTTTGTGATCTGAGAGCAGAGACAGGAAGCCTGAACACCAGGTTGTTTGACCTTGACTGAATGTGCACCTTTTCTGACTCACATTTTCCCTACTCAGCACAGAGAACTCCCCTGGAGACACCAGGAGTATTTGGGGGTTACAGACACATATTTACGAGCAGTGAATTTGCAAATACAGAATCTCCGAATAATGAGGTTAGTCTGTAACTGGATTTGGAATACATTTTTGGAATTTGCCAATTTGGGGATTATCAGAATGTGTGCTAAATTTTTATTCTCTCCAATTTTCTTTGTTTGACCTCTCCCCATGTCAAAAGACAGCACTCTAGACAGGGAAGGAAAATAAAGATGCAGGCAGGACTTGGATATCGGTGTAGGATTTGCATGGAAAGCCTGAAGTCACATTTATTTCCCACGTAGTCTGCATACGCAATTTTGGGGAGCACTTCTTTAAGATGGAAATCTTAGCTCGAAGGAAAAGCAGAGCCAGAGACAGTTGAGTCTTTAAAAACGAAGAAGCAAACACACTAGCAGTGCAAAACAATTTCCTTTTTATAGAAGTTTAAAAAAAAACACTCAAAAAAGCAAATCTAAACCTCCATGTCATCATCACCCCTCCCATGAGTATTGTGCAGGCAATTAAGTTTCTGTTGCTAAAATGAGTACATGCTTCTGTCTTCTACTCCACAGCAGGAATGAGACCAAGGAAGAGCCAAAAACAGCAAGTAGGCCCTGGTTTAAAATGGTTTGTTTGTTTGTTTGTTTGTTTGTTTTTGCAAGCTTTGACTTTCTGGTCTTCAAGGGGATTTTTGCATGGGAAATGCTGAAGATGGATTTCAAAGCCAAAGCTCCCATCTTGATGACTACAGGAGGTGACAGACAGGAGTAACTACCAGACCACAGAAGGGGACAGGCTCCACAACATATGTTAAAGTCAAGTTGGCTTTAGCAAACCTGGGAAACTCTGCCCTTCATGTTAAAGATAATATACTTCTGATCATTAAAAAATACTATTCTGATCCAAAAATAGATGCTGTCTTTAGAATTTGAAAAACACATACATATAAAGAAGGTGACTTAAAGTTAAATCTATAAAACATAAAAGGGAACTAAGTACTAATGATTTTTTAAACTAACTGTAGTATCATCTTCAATATGTCTTTCACAGACTAAAACCAGCATATGTATATGTATGTATATATATATATTTGAAAATATAGACTTCTTTTTCCATCGCTATCTTTTTAAAAGAATCTTATTATCCTCCCTTCATTTCTTCTAAAGGAGCAGATGTTTTATCTTACTAGCTTTTACTTCAAAGTTAAAATAAATGCAACGTAGCCACTCATTTGGGTGATGTTTTAGTACAGGCTGACCAAACAACAGTGGCAAGTTTGGGGCACCTTTTTATACTCACATTCTCAGGAAAAAGAGACTGAAAATCATCTGCCTCTTGTAACGGATACGCCTAATGATGGCTCACAATATGTGTGGTGGAAGCTGTTGGGAGCTACAACTCTGGAGTTCAAAGTGATCCTGAAATGCAGAGCTAGGGTCCTTCCCATTTAGTTCTAATACTGGGGGAAGGAAAATAAAAGAGACTTTTAAAATGAGTAAGTGCCATGAACATCACAAATTTTCCAAAATTTACTATGACAGGCTTTCCATCCCAGACTTAATTGTTTTTGATATTCTTACATATAATTACTTCTCATAATTGGCACAAAACTATTAAATGATGTGCAGCCAACTCCCTAAGCTTCCAATGGATAAATATTAGCCTAATGTGCTCAATCATTGTCTAGAAATAACTCTAAGCCCCTCTCCTGCAAGGGAAATATTTACCATCTATCACAGTTAGATTGACCAAGGCACTACACAGCTCATGGCGAAGCCAAGGAATCCTTGTGGAGGCCTTTGCTCTTCTGCGAAGGACATCCTCAAAAGACAGAAAGGAAATGGGAAAAAAAATAAAATAAACAAAAACACTGAAATAACTCCCCATGGAGATACCTTGAGCATTCTGCAAAACACAGCACTTAGAAACAGAACCATGTCGGGGGAACACACTTAACACAGAGAACATCTCTTTGAATATAACAATAGCCAGAGGCAATAAAGATCAGAGACAACTGCTATTATCTTCCCTTACCAGATCATTCATTTTATATATATACACACACATACATACAGATATATATATATCTACATATATACATACTCAAATACATACATATATACACATATACCTATATACATACATATGTGTACACACTTACATACATATATAAACACATACACGCCCTATATTCATTCAATTCTAAGCCACCCCTTTATTTTTGCCCTTTTAATGTCAGCTTGCATTCAAAGGCAGCTTTGTAAATAAATCTTAGAAGCAAATAAATATCATGGTTTATAGCACTTGACTAGATTCCTACAAAATAAAGCTTTTGACATGGGTTAAGAAGTAGCTAGAGTCACAGCAGACTAATCACACAATGAATCTGACCAGAAAAAATTAAAAAGAGAAAAATACTTCTCAGATGCATTGACATCATTTTGTCTTGTTTATTTTATCTGGAGTAAAATACACAGAAACACCAGTTTTTATTTCCAAAAAAAGCAACTCAGCATGTAGTGTATGATGTACAACTACTAGGAAACAGCTTTGCTCCTTTGAAGTAAAAGTCACTATGAATTTCTTCTTTGGGGGGTGGGGGAAGAGGGGAATTTAACTGTAGGAAAGAATAGTAGTTCTCCCTTCTTTATTCCTGACATAAATTCCTGACATTCAGGTAGTGTCCAACAATTCCCAAACTTTTGACTAAGAACTGAAGGCACATGTGATTCTCCCAGCCCCTCTCAGGATTCCCACAGCTCAGGAGCCCTCAAGGGCAGGGGGCTCCCTCTCTGTCAGCGTGAGGGATGGAGTTACAGAGCAGGGCAACCTAGGGAAGTGATCTTGGGCAGAGCTGCCTGGAGGATAGAGGGAGTTGGCTGCTTCGTGATATGGGTTCTCCCAGTGCCTGAGGGGGCTGCATGCATGCTTAACGACAGACATCACTGCAACAGAGCTTCCTGGGGAGATTCCCAGAACAAACACCACCAGGCCTCATTCCTTTAATTTAGTTTCAACTGGCCTTGGGTGGGTCCAGGTATCAGTACCTTTTGAAAACCTCCCCAGGTGATTTCAACAAGCACAGACCACAGGCGTCTGAGAAGCTTCTGGCTTACTTAGAGGCCAGAGAGCCACAGGTCAGACAAGGCTGCCTCCAGAGTAGCCCACCCCAGCCCTAAGATAGTGAGATGGACTGTTCTGTTTAAGAACTGCCTGTCCCCACCTCCCCGCTTGGTCAAGGGAGGATGGAATGGAAAACATGGTATGGCCTTGGCTGACTAAACCAAAACAAAAGGTCAAAGAAAAAACCATGGAGGCAGAATATACTGGAAACCAAGGAAACATTCCGGATACTTGAAATCAGGAGGTGGGGGGTCGGGGGTGCTTCTCTACAGTAATGATTAAGGATAGAGAACATAGTCCTTATATAGTCTTTTGATCTAGTGAGGGCCAATCCAGGGTGACTAGGATGTTTTGTTTTGTTTTTACCTTGTTTTCTACTATACACAGCCCTTGTGTTTTGTCTACTACCTGGCTTGGCTGGAGACTCTCACCCTGCCTTTTTAGCATTCAATGTCTCCCAATGTCTCCCCAATCCAACTGCCTTCTCAGGAAGGGTCAGCATCTCATCACAGATACGAATCTAATTCGCCTGCTGACCTCACCCAAAAGCATTGCAGTGTGAGCCTTAATTGAATAAAATGAAATTTTGCTACTTTCAAAGAAACCGAAAAAAACATTGAAAGCATAGAGACATGCTTTTGAGAGTAGGTCTTTTCCTGCAAAGATGAGAGCTTTCCATGGAAGGGCAAGAGGTGAGAAATAAGCTGGGAATTAGGACTGAGAAGAGAAGGCTATGAATGATACAATCACACCTGGGGGTACAGGAAAGTGACAGAAAATAGTGCCTGAGGTTGTTAGTTTTCATAAAAGAAAAATGGGTTTAAACTGTAGTGTGATACACTCTAAGCAAATAGTCTATGAGAAACATCTGTCTGATTCCAGAACTGAGTGGGTGATAGGCTTGCAGATCCTATAAACGGATGTGTTTAAAGTGGGCTAATTTCACATCTGTACAGAACACACAAGAGAACATGAGGTATATCTACTATCCCCCATCTTGAGAAAAGAGCAGTGAGGCTACATGGCTATAAGGCTAGAGCATAAAAGAAAAACAGCTATCGGGGAGTCAAGGCTAATCCATAGATAAAAGGGAAATGGAAAAACGGGAGTATCATGCAATATGGGGAAATCAGTTTTTTACAAAGTGAAGACAGCAGGGCCCCTGCTTCTCCTAAATGTCATTTCAGGGGGTTGAGATCCTGCTTTCATGGCCTAAAATACTTGTGTAGGATATTTGGAAGTTTCTATGCTATGGAACGAAAGTCTCTTCAGTGAGTAGAGGACTAGATTCCATTTAGTATCACACAATTTATTTAAAACAATGGAATACAACCCCAAAGTAGGTTGGGCTATTCCTGTTACTTTCGTGGGTTTTCAGTAGCCCATATCTAGTTTAAGGACACCCCTAAATCTAAGAGCATCCCTAACATCTTACACAAAGTTTTAGAGACTCTTGCTATTACCATAAATTTAATGGCCAACGTGGAGAATAATGTTGATCCTTCTATTTGGAATAATTTTCACTGTCTTGTGAGTCTTCATGACTATTCTCTACCCAATGCTTTTCAAGGTCTATGATTGTACTTCCTTATGAAAATTTCATTTATTTCAAAGTAATTCAGAGACACAGTACATAGCTATAAATAAGTGTGCTAAATTTAGCAAACTAATGCCATGCATGTAAGTGCCTACTTTATGATTTTATTGTAAAAACTTATCTGTGGGCTCAGATAGCTTCGGTAGTAAGCATCCAATTTCCTGATATGCTAATATTTGGTGGACAGTACCGTCCTTCTGGACTCAGTAACTTAACGGAATGTGTGAACCCTCCATTCTTTCACCGAAATGCTTGAATAACAAGCACAAATAGCATGGATGACTCTTACAGGCACCAAGATGTTTGCCTGTTTACAATATTAAAGTGAGTCTGGCCCCAGTTCAGAATAATCT
The DNA here is from genome assembly GCA_004363575.1 of Solenodon paradoxus. Classification (NCBI taxonomy): domain Eukaryota; kingdom Metazoa; phylum Chordata; class Mammalia; order Eulipotyphla; family Solenodontidae; genus Solenodon; species Solenodon paradoxus. Next base: position 44,298 of record RJWH01005636.1, on the reverse strand, counting down.
AACCCACACACAATTTTAAAGGATCCTGCACTCTCTCTCTATGGGCTCAATATCAAAAAGTCTGTTAGTTTCTTAGGCTCAATGTAAATTGAAGTGTCTCATAATATAATATTTGAAATTTGGATGCCATGAGCAGTTTCCCAATTGGCATGACATTTGACCTGCATATTTAGGAATCAGGAAGCTTTGCTTCTTGGCATTCACCCTCGGTGTAGAGGAACAGAAGGGAAGTTAGTGAAACTCTGGCACACACACACAGTAGAATGTTGTTGCTAGTTCTGAGCTTCTATGCAAACCTCAAACATGGATGCATTGGTTTCTCAATGCAGTATTTGTGCTCTAGCAGTTCTATAGAAAATAGTATCCCACAATAAAACACTATAAATCTAAACTTGACTAATCATAAAGGCCATTATATTCAATCTTCAGTCTCAACACCCTTACCTTTCTCATTGGCTAATTTGCTCCTCTTAACTGAGAGTATGTAAAATACACTTTACATCCCCAGGACTGAATTTCAGAATTAGAATGTTTTCCCCTCTCTCTCTTCCCTAATCTTTTAAGCCATAGTTAGGTTCAATAGCTCTTGCCAAACACATTCTCATCGACCATCACCTAGAAAAACTCAATCCACCATGACCTTTAAATTGAGAATGTTCTTTAATTAAACATCAAGGAAGGACAATTACTGAAAATCAATCCCTGGCATTTTCTAATTGTCGAACAGTTTTCCATGTCAGGGCCCATGCTTATGCAGACTGTTTGACATTTTTATCTTTCATTCATTAGTCCTTTTCCAATTCTATAGATAGAAGATTCATTTTCCATAACAACCCTTGTAAAATGTTCCAGGTATTCCTCTTTATTTGTTGGATTAATGGGCTAAAATCCCATGCCCAATACTTTAATAACAAGGCACATGTTTAATTATAAACATATTAACGTAGGTCAAAACCCCACCAAAGTTTCTGAGATTAATTAATCACAATTAATTTAGCCAAAATTTAAATAAAATAATAGTGCCACATGTTTCAAAGATCTACATATTTAAAATCTCAAACAGCAACCTGAAAAAAAAAAATCGTACCAAATAGTACAAGTCTGTGGCTAGATTGTGTGGAGAAAGAACCTAATGGTGTCATAGGTCCTACATAAAAAAAATCTGATAATTTATAATGGATTAAATAACACATAAAAACACTACACAAATCAAATAAAAATCAATTATTCATCCACTTCAATGTTGATTGAGGAAGGCTGGACTCTAAATTTGTCTAAGAGAACAGAGGTTATTGGAAATGCATCCTCAGTTAAGTGACATAGTACATTTTTCATGTTGTGCACTTTCTGGATGACTGGCAATGTGGTCATCATTTTACTTAAGTATCTCACCTAATTCTCACAATAACCCTGTGAAGTCAGTATGATTTTACCTATTCTCCTGAAAAAGCACTGGAAGCTTAGACAGACTGAGGAACTTGACAATAACACAGAACTACAATGTGACTGAGCTTGGAGGTTACTAAATTTTCCCTGAAGTTGAGAATTTCAATGGACTTGTCACCAGAGTAAAGTTGGAGACTGGCCTCTGGCAAAGACAACATGCTGATTAGATGAATTCTTAGAAAAAGTGCAAGTGAGCAGGTATCTGACTTCCAAGGCTGTGTACCTCAACAAACTCCTCTGAAAGGAAGTTTCCCCCAAACCTCCAGATATCCTCATCAACCCCTTACACACATTTCATACATGAAATGTGCTACTTTAAAAAAAAAAAAAAAAAAAGCTTTGCAATTTAAATAAGAAACAAGAGGAAAAGAAGGTGCTCAATTACGCAAAAAGGAGTTGGTGTTAAGAAAGATCAAATATTAAAGGCCCTTGAAAACTTCCACACTGGCTGATTTCTCTTTGGGGTTGTGATAAAGTTCCTTCATAAATCTGACTCTTTCCAGTAGTTTACTTCTGCTGCAGTCTGTATTATTATTTCTACTAATTTAATTAAATTTTTGTGCTCGCAGATTTTGCTTCTGTCCAAGAGGGAGGAACAGACACAGATTTGCCCTCCTTCCTAAGGAAAACCAAAGAGACAAAACAAGTGAAATGATGATTTTCAATATGCTGTATATCTGGTAATGAAAGACTGTGATCATGAAGGGATGATTCCCAACGAGAAGTCACACTGGTGACAGAGCTTGCTACCTCAAGAGTTTCAAGGCTGCCTCTGGGGAATGGAAAATCCCTGTGAAATCTGGAGGAGTCTTTGAGTCAACGAGATGGAGCTGAGAGTTGGGGAGAACAAGAAGGATGGAGTTCACAGGATGGAGATCCAGAGACGGGAGAGTTACATTAAGAGGGAACTCTAGAGAATCCACTTGAGTATTCAACTGTGTATGGATCCACACATATGTGTGAGGAAACTACACACAGAAAGAACCTTCCAAAGGATAAAATAATTGTGCCTGATAGTCACTCAGGGCCAGGAACAATGCCTGTTTCCACCATGCGCCCTGGACTAACTCTGGAAGCAAGTAATTTCTCCATGATGTGAAAAGATTCAAGTGATTCCAAAGAAGCTAATGCCACTTTAGGAAAATAATTAAGACTATTTCTAGAAATACACGCATATTTAGCATGTGACTCTTTAAACCGAACAATATCCAAAGATTATCAGAAATGTAAAGAAACAAGATTCACTGTCTTTTTGATAAATTGTCCCATAAATGACGTTAGAATCACTAGACAAAGACATTAAAACATCACTGTGGGACGTTAAAGACTCCCTTAATAAATGGGAAGACACAACTTGTGATGAGTCAGAGACTCAATTTTGTGAGGCATCAATGTTCCCCAGACTGTTCTACAGAGTTGAAGCAATCCTAGTCAACATGCCTACTTTTTTTGATTGCAAAGTGATTGTAAAAGTTATATGGAAATACAAAGAACATAGATTATTTATAATGCTTTAATCAAAGAACAAATCTGGAAGGCAAACACTACCTGCTTTCAAGACTTATGATGAAGCTTTAATTATCAAACAACGTGGTACTTGTGCCAAGATAGACAGAATGGAAAAAGACAAGCAATCCACAAATACACCCTCACAGGTTTGGACAGCTGATTTTTGAGAAAGGAGTAAGCCAACTGATTTGAGAAAGAAAAGAAGCCAAGCAAAAAAGAACATGCACCCTTTATTTCATTTCTATAAAATTTTAAGAAGTGCCAAAGTAATCTATATTGACAAAAAACATATTAGTGATTGCCTGAGGACAGGGAAAAGAGGGAGGGATAGGAGAAGAGGACTACAAAGGGGGCTGAGGAAACTCAAGCATGAGGGGTATGTCGTCATCTTGACAGTGATGGCGGTTTCACAAGTGTGGTCCTATGCCCACATTTATCAGGTTGTGTACTTTCAATATGTGCAGTTAAACCCAATTACATTGTTTAAAACTATTTTCAATTTTCCCTTCCACCCATTATCTACAAACCCAATAAAACTGTTTCAAAATTATAGTGCCTCTAAATTTTCCCTCCCTGCCATTATCTACAAATATGAATGAATTAGAATGAGTTGGTTTAGACGCTTTGTTTGGATACCATAGTACTTTGCCTGTGAGGTCAGCAGTCATGGGTCTTTCTCATCTTCCATGACTTGCCTTCTCTTCCTTTGGTTCCATACCATGTTTTCATCAACTAAGCTCTTGAAACATTGCTGGCATCACCTATTAAAACACATCCCACCCCACTCCTTATGGTCGCTGAATAATTTTTCCAACTTCTTTTCTAATTACATTACAGATTTAACCTTTACCTCCCCACATCTCCTATGAACTCTACTGCCCAGCTATCTAACTCTTCTTAACTCCATCAATGCCCCACACTTTGATGTGGCTTTATGTCTTCTTAATAGAAATTATTTCCTTTTACCCTCTTTTCTCCTATTTAGTTTGGTCTTAGTTGTATGTCATTGCAGGGGTAGGAAATTTCAAGCATTTACCTTATCAAAGTTGTTTTGTGATCTGACACGTGACCTGAATGAGCATTTACCCCACTGAGTCACACATATCTGTTTACTTGGCAGTGTTCTTCTAGGAAGGTAAATCAGAGCTGATTTGGGGACTAAGATAAGGAGGAAATGGGGTGGGCTCTTAGAATCTACAATTTTCCATTTATCTGGAGAAAACTTAAGGATATGTTTCTGACTAAAAGCAAATAAAACATTTCTTTTACTGCTTGAAGACAAAAGAAGAAATTCAAAACATGTGATCAGCTCTTTTACTATTTACATCAAAAGAGAGCATTTTGTTCCTAAGAAATTCTTCCCTGTATTGTTTAAGGATAAGAGAAGTTTGAAATTGAAATTCCCATATACGATGCGGTCTTCTCAAAATGGGAATTAGCCAGGCAAAGATAAATGGAGATCTGATCCAACTTGGGACCTCCAGAAGAATCTCTAAGGAAGGTAATTTTGGTGGGCGTTATCTGGTTAGTAGGCAGTGGTAGTCTGATAGCAGTTTGTTTGTGTAGATATAGCATATTTAAAAATTCCAATTTTCACTACGAAAAAGACTAGGTTTATTATGTGAGTCTACAAATCCAACCTTCTTGTAAGTATACATGTTGATCTCAAAATGGTTAAGAAAAGTGCTAAGAACTGAAGGAATCAATGGAGAAAATATCACAGAAAACATTTCTGGATATTCTAACTGACCCTACAATTTTCCAGAAGAGGTAGCTCCTGGGGGTTAACCAACAACACTGAGCAGGGATGACTGCCAGTTTTCAACTTTGAAAAAGTTTCCACTATTTGTACCTCCTCTCATTTCTAGACAGTTGAAATGTACTACACTTACTCTAGTTCTCTGAATTTCTTGGAATAAGTAAAATCCATGTGAAAAATAAAGTGGCCGAATTTCTGTGCACCTAGGCTGCATATTGCTGGCAAGCATTTTATTCCAAATATGACCTTTTCAAATAAGTTAAAGAATATCCATAAGAAATGTTTTCTTCCAGCTGTATCAACCATATTTTTTCTTTTTAATTACAAAGCTATAAATTTTACCTATATCTTCTTGGTGCCATGATCAATCCCTCATAATTAGCTAAGAATTTAGGTGTGTGCATTAACTAGTATTGATCAATGTGATCCATTTGCAAAACAATGTGCCTTAAATTTTGTCCAAGGAAAATAATTAAGATGCTGCATGTTGCTGAACATATATATATATATATATACATACATATACACACATACACATATATAATACACATACATGCTTGCATCAATTTAAAGCACAGCATTTCAAAATATATTGTAAGTCAGCATGTTTATTCTGTTACTCAAACATATTATGGGAACAGAAATATTTTCAGTTATAAATAGAAGGCATCCTAAAGACCTATGAAAACCTTAACTATTTGCCTGTCATTCAGGAATGTCATATAGTTTCCAGTGGGAGGTGAGCTCTCGATAAAAGTCTATGGTCAGGTCAGCCATGAAGTGAGGCTAAGCATTGGTGCCACAGATCTTTTATTTGGTAAATTATAAATAACTCCAACAGTTAATCTGGAGTAATTTCATTTTTTTTCCAGAATAATCTCTTAATCTAAAATTAAAGTTCTTTATATGAATAAATGTACATTTAATTTTACAATTCTTTGTGGTAACTTAAAAGTAAATATCAGTTCTAGTCACACAAGAAAATCAGGTTCTGTAACAGAAAAAAGTCATTAAAAGAGTAAAAATATCTTCATTTTCAAAAATATGTATTTGTGTCTTCTAGTTCTTTGAAAATAATTTATAGTGTTCAGAATACAGGACTTTGGCTTCTGATTAAATTTATTGCAAGGTATTTCATTATTTTTAATGCAATTGTAATTGGGGCTGTTTACCTGAGTTCTTTTGCTGTTACATTGTTATTTGTGTAGGGAAACACAATGAATACTTGTATATTAATTTTGTAGGTTGCCACTTTATGGTATTCATGCAATATTTATAACAGCTTTTTATTGGAGTCTTCAGGAGTTCTCTCTATATTATCGTATAATCTGCAAAGGTGATCATTTCACTTACTCATTTTCAATCTGGATATTTTTATGTCCTTTCTTGTCTAATTGTACTGGCTAGGACTTCAAAAAATCATGACATTTATATAGAACTACTGAAGACCTTGAATAGCAAAAACAGTCCTGAGAAAAAAAGAACAAAAGTGAAGGTATTATGTTTTCTGAATTCAAATAAGAGTAATCAAATCAACATGATAGTGAATAAAAGTAGCCACTCAGATAAATGGAACAGAACTGAGAGCCCAGAAATAAACTTACAAATATATGGACAACCAATTCATGACACAAAGTCAAAAACCTACAATGGAACAATGACAGTATCTTTAATAAATGGTTTTGGGAAAACCGGGCAGCCACATATAAAAGAATGAAACTAGACTAATACCATCTAATACCATGAACAGTAATTGATTCAATGTGGACAAAAGACTTTGATGGAAGACCCACAAACCGCAAAATATGCAGAAAATTTATAGGTAATTCACACCTTGACACTGGCCTAAGAAATTGCTTTGGGAACTAAACTCCATTGTTGAGTCAAAGTAAGTAAAAAGTCAATATAAAGAAATGGAACTGGATCAAACTAAAAAATTTCTGCACAGGAAAAAACCAAACAAAACAAAACTATCATCAAAACAAACATATTCTACAGAATGGGAGAAGATATTGGTACATCATATATCTGACAATGTTTTAATATTCAAAATATAAAAAGAAAACATACAACTCAATAACAAAAACAAACCAACCCAATCACAAAATGTGCAGAAGAGTTGAATAGACATTTCTCCACAGCAGACATACAGATGGTCAACAAGCACATGAAAAGATATTCCATGTCTCTTGTTTTCAGAGAAATTCAAACCAAAATGACAATGAGACATCACCTCAAACCTGTGACAATGGCTGTGATGCAAAAGACTGGAGACAACAAGTGTTGGTAACAATGTAGAAGAAAGAGAACACTTACTGCTGGTGGGAGTGCAAAATGGTACAACCATTATGGAAAGCAGTTGGGAGAGCCCTCAAAAAAGTTAAAATAAAAATTGCCTATGATCCCACTATCCCACTCCTGGGCATGTACCCAAGAAACAGAAACAGTAATTTGAAGAAATATAGACATATGTTTATCATAGTATTATTTGCAATAGCCAAGAGCTAAAATACATGAACATGCCCACTACCGATGACTGGATAAAGGAGATGTGGTATCTATAAACAATGGAACGCTACTAAGATATTAAAAAAAAGAAACTAAGAAATCAAAAACAAAGATGAACATAGAGGAAATTACGTTACTGAGCTAAGTCAGAAGGATAATGACAAGCATGATATGATTTTACTCACTATATATTGTAGAGAGAAATCAAACAAATCAATGAACCAAATCTAACAAAATCAGGCGTTTAGTCCATAGATTTAAATTAGTGGCTGTCAGAAGGAAGGGAGGAAGGGCTTAGGCAAATAAAGTAAAAAGGCCAAGTATATGATGAAGGATAGAGTTGAAATAGAAGCAGCAAATTTAATGCATTATATACAGATGCTGATTTATTAAAATACATGTTATAATGCAAGATTTCTTCAATAAAAGAAAATAAGGGAAGATGACAGAAATTATATCAAAATTGATGAAAAAGATAAAAAATTAGAACCTCAAAAGTCAATGTAAAGTAGAAGCAACCCAAGTTTCCATTGATGGATGAATAAACAAAATTTGGTAGACATACTTGCAAGTGAAATTAGACATCCTTGAAAATGACAGAAATTATTACACATGCTACAATATGGATAAATAGCCACAGGAACTCTGATATCAGCCACAAAGGATTATTGTGTAGATTAAAACAGATACAGATTTCACTTTTTAATAATGTATAGTAGATACTCAACGCAAGTAATTCTCTCCATCTCCTTATCTGTAGAATGAGAATAAAGGTACTTCCTTTATAGATGGCACAGAATGATGTAAAGTTCCATCAAAGTACTTCTTACTACTTCTTTCCTTTTCATCAAGATTCAGGGCAGATGGAGCAGACATTCCTTCCACCCCATTTCCATTTCCTCTGCATTCTCACGCACCATGCTGTGTTCCTCACTGTACCTATCAAACTTCTATTCCGCTGCCAGTTTCAAAGTACTAATGCACAGTTCCAATCATGTCATTTTCCTGATTAGAATTCCTGCTTAAAATTATGTAACACCCATGTCCTTAAGGGACAACATCAGTAGATCATCACAGACTTGCTCAGCATCCCATGCCTCTGCCTCACATACTAACTAGACAGTGGGAGGTCCCATTGTCCCATTGGCAGGTGGCGCACTTTCCTCTCTTTCTTTGCCCACACACCCTCATGTCTACGATTCAAATATATCCAGTTTTCAAATATATCCATTATTTCTTAATGCATTAAATATTAATTGGGTGATAACATGGCTTTCACAGGGAATTACTTAGGGCTGCTTTTTCCATCCACAGAAACCTCTGATTTGTCAAGGTCCCACTGGTACTCAGTCTTTGCTTTTCAACATTGAAACTCCTGAGTTTGAATGTTTTTGTGAGAACCACTGTACCTTTATCAGTCTTCAATTTTTGAATTCTAACCAGCTTCCTGGCCCAGAAGAGAGTCTCACTAGAATGGACACCAGATAAAGATGTTTCCTTGGGGAAAAGGGTCAACAATCAGGACATGCCTCAGGGCCATTCTTAGGACAGCTTTCCTCTTGCGCAGATCTGATCAGTAGAGGAAAGCACCGATGCAAACACTCTAAGGCCTTCTTGGGGCTCAGGAGTAGACTCACAGTTCACCAGGATGCTGTTCAAAGTCTGCTAGCCTGACCTGTTTGCTCCCTGTCTGTGATTCCCTGCATAATTGCAGCCTTGTTCTCTGGACTTGAGCCAATGAACTATTTTGCCCCTGTTTCTTCCCGCTTTCTTACTTTTGCCCATAAAGATTCTATTCTTGTTTCAGGAGTCACCTTTTTTGAGGTCACATCACTGACTGACTTCGAAGGTCAAGTGCTCCCCCAAGTGCTTCCATCACAGCCGGGTTCACTCCTCTTAAAACTCTTCTCAGACCCACAGGAGAACCTGGTTAAGCTGCCACCTGCCTTTTGAGTGCAAGCGTGGTGCCTTATTCATCTGCTCTAGGACTTGACTGGTTGAGCAGAAGAAATCAACAAATGAAAACACAAGGAGAAAAAGGAGTCTTCTAATCTATGCTTGTAGTATTCCAGATGGCGACTTTAGTCACTCTTTTACACCAATGAAATATTAAGAGAGCCAGAAAGAGAAAGATTTAAAATGTTATTTCGCAATAATTAGGAAAGACAAGAGAGCTGTATTTTTAGGAAAAAAAAAAAAGCTATAATACAAATATTCTAGAATGTTTTTACTTTTCAAACCATCACATATTTTTCCCGATTCTTTTAAATTTTTTAAGTCTATTTGTTATTGCTTTGATAGATAATTTAGGTCTAAAAAATATTGACTTCAACATTATGTTTAATTTTCATTGGAACACTGCACCATCTTCTTTAAAAATAACCCTTGGAAAAGTGTTCCTTGCCATTTACATGTTTTAATGCTATCAATAAAATGGAAAGTGGTTATGCTTAATAAATCTGTAGGCCCATAAGAGAAAGATGGATATGAATTCTGGCTGGGTTTTGCTGCACTTATCAACAGAATAAATCATAATTGTGTATTAAGGAGACCTCAGTATGATAAGGTGAAGGAACAGTAGTCACTAAATAAGTGGTCTCTTGGGAGTTAATGGAAAATCTCTCTTTCCAATAAGAAAAGAATGCTTTACAAAATTTATAGTACCATATGGAAAACCAGGTATATGGATGGCGCATAGATGTTCTACATCAAAGTGTTATTTTTACATTTTCGACACAACAAATATACCAAGCAGTTATTTTAAAATGTCGCACTTTGAACAGCAGTAATTTAATTAGCATAAAAAGTTACTATTCTAAGTAGTATTGTTGAAATATTAGTGAAATAAAGATATTTTATATGTAATATGTTTCAACTATATTTATAGGTGGCTTTGGATCTTAATGATAAGCTTTCACCTTTTTCGAAACCAAGTCCCAATATGTGACCTAATTATTCCCCAATACAGCTATGGAACAGTCTTTTTTTAATCTGTACTTTTATCACTGGTTGATGCCTGGTTTTACCCAAACAAGGAAACTTCCTACTGGATTCAAACTGCCAATGAATGAGAAATGACTTCCCTGACTACTGGTATCTGCATTTACAGATTTTAAGTTCTCTTTGAAAAATAATGTTCTTCTCTGAGGGTCTAAAAATAAAATAAATATCCAAAACCAAGAAAACAGTTAATACAGATTACTTTTGGAATATTTTATCCTCATTCAAAGATATAATATTTTAAAGTGTCTAGAACTGAGCTTAGCATTTGAGAGAAAAAGTATCTCTTCTAGTTATAAATATGATTCCTCCTAATAAAACAGAAAAATCCTTATATTAGAATCGGTGAAAGAAACAGAAAGCAAAACGGTGCATAGAGCACACAAAAAGTATGTTTTAAAAAGTTTATAAATTAAAAAATAAAACTTTAACATGATTTTGTCTCTTGGTAAAACTTCGGAGGTATTTGTTTTATCATTTCTACTATAGTATTTTCTGTTTTATTTTATGGAATTACATCACTTTAAAATGGATTGAAATAATCAACATATCACAGGCAATATTTTTATTTTCATTTTATCTCTACCCCAATGACTTAGATTGGTTGAATATTTATTTTTTAGAATAAAAAGAGAAAATCATAGAAAATCGGGGAATGTTGTCGGCAAGGAGCCTGTTTCTGAGCCTGTGAAGCGGCAGAGATGACATCATGTGTTCGCCATTCTTTCAAATACAACATTCTGAAAATAATGGCAATGACAACAGCTAGAGCATAAAGCTTTCCTCTGTTTTAGATTTTAGTCAACGGATTATCTCACTGAGTCATGAATGACCACAGCAGGTATTAATTTCATTATCCAAGAGAAGAACTGAGCCTCAGAAAAGGTGGTGAATGTCCAAGCTTGCCTGTAAGTATGGAGTTCCATGCACAGAGCCCACACAGCTGTGAGGATGTGTCCCATCTGCAAAGGCCAGCGCAGTGCTGGACGCTGGATACGCCCTGGGAAGCCCGTCACCTATAGAAATTGGATATCAGAAGCTGTACTTTCCAAGGGACTCCCGGTGGTGATGGAAAGGCTGTATAGCTGCCCTGTTCGGCATGACAGTCAGTGGGCACACCTGCCTTTCGAACATTTGAATGTGAAGTTTAAATTCTATTTACATTCCTAATAAACTTATGCTCTAATTTAAATAGCTGGCTGTGACTCAAGGCTACACTCCTGGGCATCTCAATTCACGGGTTTAGGCAGATATGTAGTGGTACTCATAGAAGGACATTCCAGATCAGCCCTCGTGGCCTGGAGATTTATACTTCACTGGGCACAGTCCACATACATCCCAAAGTACCTGTTTCAGGACTGGAGCTTTGGAAAGACAACTAAAGATAAACAACTAAATAAAACAAATGCCTCTTCCTACATACCCGCCTGATCACATTCATTTCTGTCTAAACCTTTCTTTGAAAAACACATTACAAGAGTGAATGCATTTTATAAATAAAATATGAATCCAAAAACTCTTGTAGAAGGTTATTGCCTATATGATTTTAATGTGTTTGAACTGCTTCCTGATAATAGTTTCCCACTTAAACCGGAGATATGATCTTAACTGTTTCAAACAGAAATACTGATTTCCAAGGTGTCAATCGGTATATATTTTTATTTTTGCTATTTAATCTATTAGAATTATTTTAATTAATTTTAAAGTATTTGCATGGATACTTTTGAAAATTTTTTCAGAGAAAGAAGTAAATATACACATTCTTTGTTTCTCCCTCAGAGAACTTACATCGCATTGTACTAAGATGTAAACAAATGCTTCAGAGGAAATTTTGACACTAAATATTAATCTTGGAGTAAATTCTAATCTCTGTGCTAAATGTGTTAGTGCTATACTTGATAAGAAGCACTGGTGGCCATAAAGGCAGGCATCTGGTCTGATTAAAAGCAAATCACAAGACGCAATAACTTGAATAAGAACATAGAATATAAAGTCTTTAACTTGAGAGACTAAGTACTTCCTTTGTTATTGCTTTTTAATTTATTGTATTTGATTTACTGTCTCCATTAAATGTCAAATTTTCTTCTAAAATAATCCCAGGCTTTTCATGTATTAAGGATAAAGGTTTTTTATAAGAATTCTGTATATAAAATATCTAAGATAAAATTTAAGGATGATTAGAAAAAAAAATCTAAAGAACAAAAAATTACCAAGATGCCATAAGCCTCTCTGGAGTAAAGTGCAACGTAAATCATTTTGCAGTAAAGCAAATATATTAGAAAAATCATCCCTTCAACGTAGAATGACCATTCTGCAAGCAATCAATACTTTGTGGAGATTATTAGATTTCAATTAGCATTCTGGGTGGATTCCTGATTAAATGGCACCCATGAGTAAGTGTAAGCCAGTTCAGAATATCGGTGTTTGCATATATTTTACAACTAAATTGACAAGTATTAGGATGATTCGAATCAAAACACCTGAGTAAAAGGAAATAATTTTCCATAAAAAATCTGGCAATTGTTCAATGGCTTCATTCTTCAAATAAAACAACGTAAAAATATCCTATCTCACCTTTAAATTATATGAAATAGCTCTATTTTTTCTTTTTGTATTTGTTATCTTCAGTGTCAAACTGCAAATAGAGGTGTGTGCAGGCATGTGACGGCTCACTGTTCTACTGGACTTGAGCATCCTGAAGATGATTTATCACCCAGACTTCTGTTATGACTCTAATCATATTCCATGTCTATGTAACTGCTAAAAAAGGAGGTTAGTCTGCCAACAGGACAAAGCTAGCTGCTGACCACCTGGCTCTAACCATGTGAGTCAGCACAAGAAACAGAAACTGGACATTTTTTGATTCCATAGTCACAGCGATGCTTCCTTTCTCTGTTCCTCCCTCCCTTCCTTCCTTCCTTCCTTTTTTAGTCATACTTATTCCATCCAGGCACAGACATGGAGAAAGAATATCTTAAATTTCCACTGTCTAAAAGACAAACAAGATAAGAATTTGAAAACATACAGTTTGGGACACATTAAAAATGGACATAAGCAAAGGAAATCAAATCAAGTGTCCTTCTCTGTCTCTCTGTCTCTTCTTTCATGTATACAATATATGTATACAATATGATATAGTCTATACATAATATGTACGCATACATATGTATATATATGCAACATGTATGTAGTTGTCTATATATGTGTATATGTATTTTTGGTTATATATATATATATGCATGTATGTATATGTGAAGAGGACATACTCAAAGAGAGAACATGAGGATTTTTTTTGCCAGGGGTGGATAATAATTAATGAATTTAGGTTGGGAGAAAGGAAAATTTTAGACAGCAGAAGTTGAGAAGTTACAGTCAAATTAGCATTACAGTAGCAGAGCAGAGATGCAGAAAGTGAATCATTTACCGTACATTTCAAAGGTCCACTCAGGGCAGTGAGCTTCACAGGACAAGCAGTATGGTGGTACCACTGATATTTAAAAAGATTTTGAAAATTAGATCATTAGCAAATAAACTAGGTTAGAAACAAGAGAATGAGTTGGATGAACTGGGGTGGAGAGTTTGGTTAGGATGCTGTTATGACAATCCTGGTTCATACAGTCTTAGCCCTTAATAATAACCGAAAACATCTGTGATGACTTTTCCTCCAAAATTGAAATCCATTTTATGACATTTCGTAAATGTGTTCATTCAGACTCAAAAATAAATCATTATGAGTTTATGACTTCCCTGTAAGTCCCATTCCATTTTTTAGTAGTTCTAACTCAAAGATTTGTTCTTATTTTGAATATAAAACAAGTCCTTCTTAAATTAATGTCAATATGGATCCAACTTATTATAAAACAATCATTGCAGATGAATTTGACTCTGTCTCTTAAGGATATTTCAAATCTCTATATTTTTACATCAAAGACACCCCCAAGCTTCCATCACATCTGCCCTTCTTCAAACTAAACCTGCAGGAGTCTTCTAAAACCTATGAGGGACACCTCTGAGGGTCTCACCCTCTATCATTCTCCTGCTTACACTCATTTGCCCACATTTCATTACTCTTAAAGGAGGCACTGGGTTTGAAAAGGGATGACCCATCTGTGGCTTAACCAGAGTAAAATAAACTGAGATCTGATAACAGAGCAGGGGACAAGTACCTGTGTGCCTGGGGAATCACGGACACTGGCTGAGGGGGTTAACGAGCGTCTAGTCATCACGCTAGGATTGTCAGAAGAAAAGGCGTGCCCATGAACTTCATTTTAAACATCAAAAATCAAGGCCAGTTTAAGACCCCCAACACAGAGAAGAGAAAATAAAGACCACTTACTCACCTCGCATCTAACACAATTTCTCAAAGGAGCACAAGAATTAGTGAGTGGACTAGGAAAGAATGTGGATAGTGAGCACTTTGTTATTATTCAAGTGCAGAAGACAGAGCGGTGCCCTGTAGCTTTTGGCTATGAACCTGAAGACAGAGGGATGCTTCCATCTTTGAAATTGGCATTTGTAGGTTTGGTAAATCCCCACATTAGAGTAAACTTGCAAGTGCCCACATATCTTCAGATAGCAACTTTAATGCCTAACATTGCTCCTTTGCTTCCTTTGCAGGGCTCCTTAATAACCACCGGTGCCTTTAATGTAGTGAAGCTTTAGCACGAGCTACTGAGGCTGTGCATCCGTGAGGCTGGCATCACCGGCCCCTGCTGTGAACATGCACACATTCCTGTGTTTATGCCTTTGCCTCCATGGAGGTAGAAGAGTCTAGCACATGCCCCTCACCATGTTAGGAGGTTGCAAGTAGTAACACAGGATCTGATGAGGCAAAGATAATTTGAATCAGAGAATCGCGGGGCTAGAAAACCCAATGGCAGCAACCCTGGTGTCGCCCTAACCTTTGGAGTGATTTGAAATATCTCAAAATGTCCACTGGCCTTTTCATAGGGGTGGGGCTATGTGTATTCTCAGTTTGTTGATTTTTGTTGATCTGGTGCTTATCATGCTTTCTTAATGACTTAGTATCCTTTTCATATAGATAATTTTTTTTTAAAATTTAGAACATAGAAGAATATGCTGGGTCATGGCATCTTTATGTTCATAAAAGGAAGGATCTTCCGCAATGTTTGTACAGAGTTAGGATGAATGGGCCAGCTAATTAAGATGTTGACACCATTCTTGCATAAACATGGGATGACAAAAGGAAGTCACCAGCATTGCCCAGACCTCCCTCCAAGCTGAGTTTGGGTGTCACTGGCGTGGGGGACAGTCTGGTGTGGGTGTCACTGGTGTGGGGGACAGACTGGTGTGGGGGACAGTCTGATGGGGGGGAAAATCTGGTGGGGGGGACAGTCTGGTGTGGCTGCTGGGATCTAGTGTTTCTGGAGCCAATCGCACCGCCATTTCCTGAGAGAAATGTCAGGAAGATTCAGTGTTTCCAACCCATCCTTCACTCCCCTAGGACTCCCTCATACCAGCTTCATCAGAGTTACCTGATTCCAAGCCCCACTCTAGACCTACTGATTCAAAAACTTTGGGATTGGGGCCACATGATCTGTACTTTCTCTTTGGGAGAGTCTGAGTTGAACCAGAGATACAACTGCAGTGGTGGGTCTGTCTCACAAATGCTCCTCCTTACCCCGACAGGCCCGCTGATCATCTCCATGTCTCTGGGTAGGAAGGCTGAATACTGAGGAGACTGAGTTAATGTGCCAGGATTGGCAAGCTTGCCTCTGACACTGTTTATGGAATTGCTGCTGCAGTAATATTCTAGGGTCAGGTGTCAGTGTGGAGAGAGGATTCAGAAATGGAGAAGAACCAGAGGCATCTTCTGGGTCTCTGCTGCTTCTCCCTATTCCCAACATGCCCCTGGCATGAAATATAGTGGGGATGCTGCAGAATCAGAAGTGTCCATTTTATTTTTTTTTACCAATGTATAGAAATCTGTTCTCCTTGTGTGTGTGTGTGGGGGGGGGTGGCAATTTGTTGGTAGTGTCAAAACCAAAGCTATACTCTGAACAAAAAGAGCTCTTAGAGATGGAACCCTGTTGACCTCTTTCTTCCAAACAAATAAATAAACCTAAATGCTGTGTCTAAGTCCATCATCAACAGACATTTGCTGATACCTACTGGGTTTAAGGGATTTGATGTGCAAGGTGTCTTGAGAACGAAAAAATAAATAAAAAGTTTATGTTCTTAAAGTATTTTTATTTCTAGCTGAGCAGAAAAGGAAATAAATAGTTCTAGCAATAGTGAAACACATCAAGGTAAAGTGACCCTCGGTCCCTCAGTCACAGCAGGGGTTGGCTGGTCCACTGAGTTCCCACTGGTCAGAAGGGGAGCTCCGAGGACAGATGTGGCTTAGAAGTTCTGGAACAAGGAGACAACTGGCTGAAACTGTATTCTCTAATGAGAAGAGGGTTACCTGAAGGTGAATTAGTTTCCTAAGAATCACTTGCCGAGACCTTGCGCTGACCGTTGTATTACAGACCTGCAGATGGATGTAAAATTGCCATAGAAAGAAAAGACAGGATGGTTTTGGAAAATGAGAAGGGCTGTCAGGACAACAGAAGAGGAACATTCTAGAGCCCTGTGGTGGGTGGTAGTAGGCCCTATATGGGTTCTGACATCACAGTCCAGGTGGGCAGTCCTGAGGGCCATGCAGGGGTCCAGGTCAGAGACGTAACATGGTGGGGGGGACATGCTCAAGGCCATGGGGAGGGGAGAGGAAACGTCCATGTCTCCAATTCAAGGCCATGTTGATTTATGTCTGTGTCTTCTTCTCGGTAAATCAGTATGAGTATTCATATGAGTGACAGCATCTCAACTCTGAATTGCATAGAAGCCCAGAAACCCTGTGGGGCAGACAGGGAGGCAAGACCAGGAGGTGCTCTGAGAGACCCAGGGAGTGCCACTGTCACAGCTGGGGGGCCTGGGGCTCTAAAGCCTGTCCAGAGTCTTAGCCTTGACCCTTAGAGCACACCAGCCTGGGGACCCCACATCCTCCTGCCCCATGAGAGGACCAGGTCAGGTTTTCCAAAAGTACAGGCGTAGAGAGGAGAGTGGAGAGGGCAAGAGAGGAAGGCTGGCCATTGACCAGCATCTGCTAAGAGTTTAGTCACAAATCACTAAAACTGAGCCATTTTATATTTTTTTCCAATTTGTGAGTCACTAGGGCTCCATTTAGGAGTTGGAAGATACATTCTTCAAGAGGGTGAATGTAAGGAAACTTTCTTAAATAAGAAGATGTATTTGGAATAAAGATGGGGAGTTCTGCTGAGAAGAGCGGCTTCCTTATCCTCAGCCAGGGGCGCCCAAGTGGCCACTGAGGGACACGGTAGGGGTACGGGGACCAAGTGCATGTAGGCTGAGATGGGGGTCCAGGCAGCATTCATGTAACCATTATCTGTAACTTGAGACTGTGGACCTCAAAGTGGGGGATGCAGGGTTATCTTTTTGTGTTCCACCCCACTGTAAGCACTTAGAAAGTGAAAGGTAAGTATTCTCTGAAAGTATGAATGATGGTGACTTAAGAAGAGGCCACAGAACACTGGTCAAAAAAAGAGAAATGTCAGTCGAGGTGGCCAGCATGCTCGGATGAGGAGTGGTCTCCTCAGGTGACTCCTGGCCCACTCTTTGGCAGCCATTCAGACCCCAGGTGGGCACCCGAGGAGCATATGCCATGGACACTGGGCTGCCCCTTAGCGGGCACCCTGGGGCACATCTTAGCTCACTGGGGCTGTTAGAAATGAATTGACAAACTGAGCAGTTCATAAACAACAGACATTTAAATCTCAGTTCTGGGGACTGGAAGTCCAAGATCAAGACTTTGGCACTTGGGGTCTGGTGTTGGGTCCCTTCCTTGTGCATGGACGGCCATGTTATTGTGTCCTCATATGCTGGAAGGGTCAAGGGAGCCTTTTCTGGAGTCTCTTGTAAGGGCACTAATTCACTGAGGGGGGCTCCACCCTCCTGACCTAATCACCTCCCTAAAGTCCCACCTCCTAATATCATGCCATTGGGGTTAGGACTGTAGCATGAACTGGGGGGTGGAGGGGGCCACAAACATTCATTGTCTAGCAGGCTGCATCCATAGTGTGCCTGTCACAGACAGGTGGTCAGATATGCCAAGTATCACCTCGCCCTGCATGGTGGTGTGGGGGGTGATGGGGTCCGCAGACTCTGCAGCGAGCCTCTCACTTAGCGACTGAAGAGCTCGCCTACCCCGCAGATGCTCCCCTCAGAAATAAAGCTTGAGAAGAACTGTCCGGTCGATCTTCTGTGTCTCCTGATTAAAAAACCAGTGAAACAGCTGTGACAGCTTCTCTAAATCTAAAGACAAACTTCTCCTGGAACAGACTAATTATGTCTCCATCTCTTCACTCATAACTAAGACATACTAATAAACCCAACACCGTTGCTGATTAAAGATGTCCTTGTTTGCTTGTTGTCTTAATTGCACATTATGGTTGTCATCCTGTCTACTTTTTCTTGTGCAGGACAACCACTTCGAACCAAAGTCTTTAGACTTGGGTTAAATTACTTTTCTGGAAGGCATCTTATCAAAAAATGGCCCTATAATCAATCAATAAACACAACAGTATGAATACAATAAAGGTGTGAGATAGCATTTGATCTATAATTAGAGATTCTTTCATTTTGATTACATGTCTCAGCTTTGTAAAATTTGTGTGTGTGTGTGTGTGTGTGTGTGTGTGTGTGTGATTTTTTAAGGGAAAGTTGCAGGCAGGGATGAAGGCCAGAAGGCAGGCAGGCAGGCAGGCAGGGAGAGAGAATAAATTTAGCTTTTTATTAAGCTGCTCGCACAGGTTGTTCTCCCGGACCCAGGGTGAGAACCCTGGTCCATGGGATATATGTGGACTATCCTCCTCCAGAGGCAGCTGATATAACCACTACTCCACCAGGGTGTGCCTGCTATTTTTAATTAAAGAAATGAAAGCAAAAGGTGTTTTTGCTCCAAATATGTATGTTGATTAAAACTAAATCTATCTGTTAAATTTTAAAATGGAGACACCCCTTGAAACTGACTGCTTTGTAAAAGTACACTTCATTAAAATCTACACAGTAAAATGTTTTCAAAATTCACTTTCACCTTGAATTTTGTATATGTGAATATGTGTGTGTATATATACATATATATGTATGAATAAATATATGTGCACATCTATTCATGTATAAATATGTGTATCTATACACACATACATGGAACAGAGTGTTCTAGAGGGTAGTACCGTGGCATCGCCGATGTCTTTCCCAGTATCAGTATGCGAGCGATAGTCAGTACTCCTGGCTCAAAATGGAGATGTAAAATACACACAGAGAACATTAAAATTATAAGACTAAGTAGCAATTATTTATTTGTTGGAAAAGTAAATTTAAAAAAGGGCCCCTAAGACCAGTGCTGCATGCAGTATGAACAGGAATGTCCTCACCTGCAGGGGCTCTGAGAACCTGACTGGGGCTCCGGAGGCCCCAGGCCACTGTGTTCCCTCCTGAGTGAGCCGCCATCGCTCCTCAGAGTATGCAGCCTCTGCGCCATGAGGCCCCCCAGCTCAGTGAAAGGGAAAAAGTGAAAAGACTTAACACTCACTGTCTCCAAACACAGTTCTTGGGCAGTGGAAGTTTCCATGTGAATCTCAGCTTTTACAAATTAAGTAGAACTATGTTATCCCCCAGGCTCTCAGCTATGGGTGAAATGAGAAGTTTTGAAAGGGGATTAGAAAAAGACCTTAGAAGCAGTGAGTCTGGAAGCTTTTTTGCTTTATTTTTCCTTTCCATTCAAAATGACAGGGAGGGAATCTGCTCAAGCACCAGAGGATTACTCCTGCTTTCTAGAATGGGATGCTTGCCTCCGAATCTCTTTCTTAGGTGGTATGGTTAGAGATAGTCAACCTTCCTGAATCACATCTGGCCCTGAATTAAAATGCTTACCATCGCCCCTCTCCAAACCAGGAGAACAAAACAAAAAGTCCTCTGATGATGCAGACAATTGAGGAAAGACAAGAAAGTACAGATGATCATAAATGCTACCAGCAACTAAATGCCAGTTAACAGGTACCTGCATGGAGGTTTTTACACAACTGGATTCATAATGCATTTATTTCTTTTCAATGTTGTTTCAGTTAATACATCCCATATGATTAAACCCTAAGGGTTTCAGTAACTTCTGTGTATTCATCAAGACAAGGATACATAATCTAGTTTACCCAATACCTATTGTTGAACTTTCAGTGGTGTCTACCTTTTTGACATTATAAACAGTGCTCTAAATAAAAAAAAGTGAACATAATTTGGGTTCCATACCTGGTAATCTTCTTAGGATCAATTCCTAACAATATATTTGCTGCTTCAGATATATGGACATTTTCAAGGTTTTGATAGAGCAGCAAATGCCTCTCCCAGAAAGTTGATCCAATTCACACTCATAGTGTGTTCTTCTTGATTCCATGAATTTTTGACAAAATATAGCATTATATGTCTTAAAGACTGGATAAATGGTGTTTCAATAGTCTGTGAATTTTTCACTCAGTTGCTATATTTTCTATTTAAGGAATTGTTTGATTTTAGATATTTACATTTTTTCTGTTAAGAAATTCTCTATCTGGGGTTTCTCTTCTGACTTTATACTTCGGGAAATTTCCCTCTGCTTTTACTTCTCCCAACCATCTCTCTGAAGACTTTTATCAAGCTCCTTGTTTCTTAGAGACATAAGTCTGCAGGATTAAAGAAACACTAAAACTTCTATTTTTTTAAATTATGGTGATATATTTATATTTTAATTCTGACATGTCACTGCTAGTTAGCACGCCCACTGCTAGTTAGAATGAAGATTTAGGACTGCAGTTTCCATAAAGGCGCCCTAGTTGAACTAAACACCCCAAATTGGAAACGGATTTAGCAGCCATCTTCTGAGAACCCGCTATGTTCTCACCATGGTGCTGGATCACCTGGAAGCAATGACAACCAAAACACACACATACGGCACACACACACACGCACACACACACTCTCTTCTCACGCTCGGTCTGCCAGGTCCTGTGCATTGGCTTGTGTGGTTACACCGTTTCATTATCACGGCTGCCTGTGGACCATGTGGGAGAAGGAAGCAACAGCTGATGGGTTTGTCATCCTACAGACACTGGTCTTCTAGGTACTGTTGTGGTTGGAGACAAGGCGGGGGATCTCTGACCTCTGGGAGGCACCCGGCCTGAGGTTCAATCTAAAGGATCAGCAGCCTGAAGAATAGATACTTTCATTCATGTGCAAATGATTAATGCCCTGTGGGTAACCTGGTCTGCCCCTTTAGACTAGAGACTGTGGCTGCCTTGGAAAATGAGTCACATGGGCACCACACCACAGCGCAGCCAGAGATAAGGGAACTGCCCTCTCCTTGTTCTGAATCCTGTTTTCTATGGATGCTCCTTCAGAGCATTTTAGGAAAGACCTTCTCTTTCATGCAGCCTGACAAATGCCCATGCCCGCCTTCCACTTCACTTGGCTGCCCCTGCGTCTGCTCATGCTCATTTCAGAAACTGTGAGAAGGCAGATGTCATGGAACAGCTCTCTCTTCAGTGACTCTGGGGAAAGCTGGACTTATCCCCTGGTGAGCCAGTGATATATAACTTTAAGGCTACCTCTCGACTGCCTCCCAAAGGAACAGGCACAAGGGACAGAGTCCCATTTTGCAGGCCCTACAAATGTGAGTGTAGAAGAACTACAGAATTAAGACCCTTTCATATAAATCAAAAGCGACACCTAAGGTTACTCTGGGATCCAAGGACACGCCACTCTCCAGATGGGAAGCACACAGCACACAAAAGCAGACAGGCTTACGAACAGATATAACATAGGCGACAGGTATGTTCCTGCACGCGAAGAGGAGTCCTGCTTTGGAAACTTCATACTCATTCACACTTTCAGGAGCTGCTTGTGTTTCATTAGAAACCTGAAAAATTATACTCTGAGCACCCTTGGTTACATTCCCTATGTCTACTCAAAGTCTTTCTTACTCAATGCCTGACACTAAATCTAGTCACCTAACATCATTTAGATTCTAGATGACAGGTGTATAACAATTTCCATATTAGCTAAACTATGGTTTTCTTCCAATTGATCACACAGGTGGTAGAAATATGAGTACTTCTTTATAATCTTAGAATTAATTAAGGAGGTAGAGGTCGGGGGGTTACCCGAATGTGTCACCTGCTACCTGAACAATAATTTCAATAACTGAAGTTTTTATCTGAATAATAACATTGATAATTGAAGTGAAACTGTGAATGGATATTCAGAGGTTAAACAACTTGTCCAGTGCAGACATTTCAGTAATTCAACACCCTGGACTCTCAAATCATGAAGACACTGGATCAGGCAGGTGTCCAGAGCCGAGATGAAGTAAGGAATCCGTTACCTTCAAAGATGGCATCAGCTAAGTGTTGAAGGGATTCACAGATGTCACAAGCAGAACCAAATTACTAAAAGGAAAGGCAGGGCAGAGCCTTCAGCCTCTGAGGTGCAAACAGAAAAACACCACCAGTGTGCACAGAACATACCCCCCTAATCACTGTGGCGCACACGTGACTCCCTCGACCTGTTCGGTTCGTGAGTCATCACGCTACTGTGAAGACTGCCCGCCGGTCCACCACTGGTAGGACCTTCCAGTCTCCTCGGCTTCAGGAACATCAATTAACCTTACTTCTTCATTTTCTCACTCAGAAAATAGAGTGAACTCTTCGTTTTCAGGCTGAAGTGAGCATTACATAAGGGAATTTTGCCAAACATCCCAGCACCATGCCTGGTCCGGACTGTGATTTACAGGGACAAGCCCATCTGCTCCAATCCTGGATTTCAGCCCTTGACACGCTGACCTACTGTCCACTGTCAGAGCAGAAGGCTGGCCACGGCAGCTCCGAGGCCTCTGACTTCAAATGAAATACACTCCATATTCATTTCGGCGCGTTCAGTGACCATCATACCAGCAGGACGAGGTGCGGAACGCAGGGGAATGAGGGCACTGACTTCACCTCGCAAATCAGGGGGTGTGAAGTCATTCTGAGGCTGCCGTCAATCTGCACCTTGTAAATCTGGGTCCTGCGTGAGACGTTCCTTCCCGAAGAGAGGGACTGAAGTAAGATTTAGTTCACTTCACATCATGGAAACGACATTTATTCAATATAAAAATAGCACTCAGGTGGATTCAAAGATGTGTCACATCACTCAAGGCATTTCTGGGAACTGTTTGCTGCTAAGAATTCTGAGGAGCGAGGTGACATAGCGACACAGAGACCCAGTGAGTATAGTAAAGACGGCCAGCTACCGCACGCGAGGAGAAACTGTGGCCTATGTGACTCACGAGACAGCACCCGATGGGTCACCTGGCACCCAACAGGTGCTTCCGAAGTGTGCAGTCTCCCTTTTGGTGCCTTTTTCTAACATGTGGTCATTTTGACCTTGAGTCCAAGAGTGTCCCCCTGAGAGAGCACCACAGGCATGAGGTTTTGGGATCAGATGATAAAATCACCATTTACAATAAATGGTCCCCTTTGGTCACATTTTCAAAATGATAATATTTCATCACAATGGAAAAAACCACAACTGCAGATTTTGACTTAAAGGGCAGAATTAAGAGGATAGCAATGAAACAGGAACAAAGAAGAAAAAAGAGGAGGGTGATTTCGGAGAGCCCCCTCGATCAGGAGCATGACTCGTGCTTCTGAAACTATGAGAACAAGATCCAGGCGGCTATTCTTTCCATTAGTGAAAATTCTCCCAGTTTCACGTCTGGCTCGTCCAAACTGGAGGTGGCAGTGAACTACCTGAGAAGTGGGTTTCTCTGTATATTTAGTCAGAGCAGGGGATGGGCCCACCTGCTTGACTGCCTACCCCTGGTCAGCCCCGCCGTGGAGAAGCCTGACGTCCAGTGTCCGCATGATCTCTGGGTGGACCTGAGGAGAGGGAAGGGGTGGCAGAGACTGCAGGTGGCTATCGCGTGTGCCCACAGGGCTGCCAGATAGTTGTGACTTCCCACACCTGGGCCCTACTTCTCATGCCAAAGAAAGATCATGTAGGGAAAATCTCACACCCCTGGGCCCAACCACTGCATCTGGTGGCCCGCTGTTATCCTGAGGGTCGCCTTTTCCAGTAGGATAGGGTAAGGAGGGTGCTCGGTGCCCAGGAGCCCATCGACCAGGCAGAAGTCACAGAAGGACGCTGGTTAGAAACAACAGATCGCCTGGGCCCACCACACTAAATAACAGGGATGCACTCGGACCTGGGCACAGCCCCAAGAAGAAAGATGCAAACTTTAATCATGGACAATCCAATCGATGGGCGAGAAAGTCAGCATCGGTTGCTTGCTTCTCTCATTGTCTGATCTTTTAAAGAGGCTCACAGTGCCCATCCTGGCATCCTGTGAATGGGCTCACTCTGAAGGGAGGGAGAGGAGAGGTCTAAGTCCTTCCATCTTTCTAAAATTGTTTCATTCTTTCTTTTCTTTTTTTTAAGGAAAGGTGCAGGCAGGAATGAAAGTGAGTAGGCAGGCAGGAAGAGAGAGGCGGAGGAAGCATTTTATTTATCTTATTTTATTTGTATTCAGCTGTTCACCTTGGTTGTTCCCCCAGGACCTGGGACTGGGACCCGGGAAGGAAACTCAGGCTGTTGGGATATATGTGGACTGCGCTCCTCCAGAGGCAGTGGACCTAACTGCTAACTGCTAGTCCACCAGGGCCTGTCAGGTTTGTCATTTCTTCTGTTTACATCACTACATGCCTTTTAGGATATTGACATCACACCTCAGTCTCTGCATTTCACACCAGCAGCGTTCTGGTGACTTTACCAGCCTGTTCCCTCCTTCCTTCCCTGGTTCCCACCCCAACCCCACCGCAGTCACAGCCTTGCATCTTGTACACATTGTGGAGATTTGTCTGTGTGCTTGTTTCTTTCTATCCACACATGAGTGAAACTGTCCTGAGTCCTTCTTCCACCTGTGTTTGTCTTTAACGGTGTAACAAACAGACATCTGAACATGTTGACTGTGGTAACTGTCATTTCTAACAGACTTGGTGACACTGATGAAGAAAGCCAATATTTTTCCATGAGATTGGCTGACAGCAGTACCTTGCAAAGACCCAGAATATTCTTCTATTTGTTTACATATTCATTATATTTTACCAAGTGCTTTTCTCTGACTAGCAAGGTTTGTTAATAAGGCAAAGAAAAACCTTCTGCACCCCAGAAAAATGATACTGAACCTACCCTTTTATTAAACATTGATTTAAAAACATTCTAATATAAATTGAGCACTAGGGACCCAGGGGCATGCTGGAGGAAGAAGTTTGTCCTCACCCATTTCTGTTGTGATGAAAAGAATTTGCAAAAGTGAAAGCATGTGTTGCCACCTCAGAATTTGAGGACTTTCAACAGCATTTTGCACATGTTAAAAGACACGAGGGGGAAAGGATTTGGAAATTTGGAAAATGAACATCTTTTTAAATTTCCCTTAGATCTCAGCAGGTGGGGCTAAAGAATGATTTTTTTTCCTGTCAAAACATAAAAAAACATATGATTCTATAGATATAGGAATTAGAATCATAAAAAAATGCATGATTCCTGCTTTCAGGCCAATGGTAGTAGATTTTTCTCTAGCTGGCCAATATTGCATCTCCACTACTTTGCCTTTGTTTTCTTTAAGAAGATCCACCCACACTGGTCTGCACTGCCCTCTCTAAACCCCTCCCCATGAGTCCTGCCAGATCTCTACCTGCCAATAACAAGGGAATGGGGATGGCAGGCCTTTCCCTGGGGTTCACCTGAGAGGACAACCGCACTTCACATTTTCCATACAGATTTCTGGGGAAAATACTGTAAAAATAATGTTAAATCATTCTAAAAGTAATAGATCCTCAAGGTTAAAAATCAGTGAAGAGGAGTGCGCCCTGGTGGCCTAGCAGTCTAGTGCACCTGAGAGCAGTCCCACACACATCCCAAGGTCCTGGGTTCAAGACCCAGGATGGGGAGGGAGCAACCAATGTGAACAACTAAATAAAAAATAAAGAAAGGTCTTCCTCCTCCTCTCTCTTCCTACCTGCTTGCTGACTTATCTTCATTCGTGCCTGTACCTTTCCTTTAAAAAAAAAAATCAGTGAATAAACAAACAAACAAAAAAAACGAGAGATTTTCTTCAAACATGTATGTGTTTATCTTTGGATATTCTTTTGAGGCTTTAAATGTTTTTCTTTTACTGACGTAACATTGTATAACACTACATGGGTCTCAAATGTGCATCACTATATATCCACATCTGTATATAGGTCATTATGCTCACCATCAAAAGCTGAATTTCACCCACATTGGATAACCTCTTAAACCAAATACCAACCCCCCCTTTCCTCCTGGTAACTGTTATTCTGGTCTTATTATCTAAAAGGGTTCATTTTATTTGATTATTCTGTAGCTTTTGAACCCAACCAACCCCCAGAGGGGTGGAGAAGGGGCGATTTCCCTGCCAGATGATGCTATGTCGGCTCCTGAGGAGGTAAGACAAGATTCTAGCTAGGTGACTGTTCATAAAATAAATGGGCCAAGTCAGGACCTAACAACAGGAAAACGTTTTGTGTAATAAAAAGTGTTCAGTAGTATACACAACGCAGCTCCTCACACATTGTCCCTGTCCTGCCAGGAAAATACCCATGGAATTCTCTCTGGAGTCTGTCGACATTTAGTCATTAAGAATCAAATTCAAATATGCCGTTGTTTACTTAAATCTGTATCTACAGACTCCAACATAATTCATACATTGACAATGACAGAGATAAACAGAAAGGATTAATTACCATAGGATAATTATTCTTTCTTTGTCCATTTCTTCCTATGAAACATAATTGATTTTTCTATTATAATTCTCAAATTCAACTCAATCGAGCATCTGAGAAATTGTATCACTGATCTTCCATTAAGAAGGCTTAATAATTATTCATGGTGACATCTGTTACTTTTCAGTATGTTTAGACTTATCCACCACGAGTCAATACCAAATAGAAACCAAAGCTTTATATACAACTAACGCTGAAAAATAATCAGAGGGAAAAAATCTACTTTTTAAGAAATTCTCTCCCTATAATTCTTCTCTCTTCAAATTAAAAAAAAAAAAAAAAAAGACAGGTTTATTCTGCATGTGTGTACAAAATAATAGTTAAATCAACTGTATTTTAAATGAAACCATTATTACAGTATAGGAAAATGTCTCCATAGAGAAGAGTAAACCATTTTACAAATGTCCAGGAGCTTTGTGTTTGTGGGCTATTTTATAGCTTGAGACCATTTCTCAGTTCTTAGTTCATTTATTCCAGTTTAAAAAATCAGTGCAGTGTTTCTTTAACCTGATTCACCAAGATGTCCTATTCAGTTGCAGTGTGTGTCAAAAGGAGCTTGTGATTAGTAATAAAGTACTAATGTTTTCATATATATATATAAACACACAGCAGAATATAGCTCAAGTTGGGTCCCATGAGTGGGTCACGACAACTGACCAGGTGTGAGCTATGGCAAGCCCAGCACGTGACTGGTATCTCTTCCATTTCTTGGAAATCTCTGTGACTTTTTACCAGAACTGGAAGCTTTTCCAAACCTCTAATTGCATTCTGAAATAAAGCAGTTATACATGGAACACTAAATGAACTCACTTATTTTGAATTTATATAGGACTTCACATATTTTAAAATAAATCTTCATTTTGGGTAGGTAGTCCCTTGCATTGTGTGTGCCTGCAGAATGTTTCTTTTATCTAATAAGAGACCTGACGCTTTTAAAAAGTGGCTGATCTGCATAAAGAACTCTGAACTGAAAAAATATGAGTGACAAAATGCAGGATAAATGGGATGGACTCCAAATCATTAAACTCGGCAGGGAGAATCCGATTGCTGAAGACAGAGCAGCTGAATGAGAAAAGAGGAGCAATTAATAGAAATCTGGAATTATGAAGAAGCAACAGCGAAAGTAAGCAGCAAAGAAAGCGTGGGCACTGAGGTGCAATCTGAACAAGGACACCCCGAGTGTCTGTGCTTACGTTACGTGAAGTTATGATCCCACGGAAAGGCACACCTTAGGCACAGCTGTTGCATGTGGAGATGGAGGAGTCTTAGGCCACCAGCTAGGCACTAGTTATGTGTCCGAGGGGGTCCATATTGTCTGGCTGGCTTGGTCTGATCACGCAAGCAGTTTCGGTCCCAACCTCCCTGCTGGCAGGGTGCAACTTTAACAAGCCTCATGGGGATTCCTCCAGAGCACCAGTGCTGACCTTGATTGTCACGCTCATATTCTTCCTGCGGAGTCACAGCATCATTAGGAGGCCAGAGTAACTTCTCAGGGACTGCCGCTTCGACATCCAGAAAATGTTACTAATGGATCAGAAATTATTTTCTATCCATTTGACAATGAAACATATATTGGATATTTGTCACCGAATATATTTATTACTAGGAATATATGAAACCGGTCCACTTAGTAGCTACTCTTAGAGAAACAGAAAGTAGAGGGCTGGCTGCCAGGGGTCGGGGGTGGGTGAAATGAGTCACTTCTTGTTCCTTGGATACAGAGTTTCAATAGGTCAGATGAAAAACAGTCTCCAGATAAACTCTGCAACAGTGCGCTTACCTTAACAATGATGTGCCTGTCCTATGTGTAAAAAAGTGCTAAAAGGTTAGATCTCGGGTTATGATTTTTATTACAATAATTTTAAAATTATTAATTCATCCATTCATGAAATGGATGAACAGATTAAATGAAGATTAATTCTAGCTTCTGAGGGTGGGGAGGTTATGGTTTGAGCCACCATGCTTGTGGGAATTTGTTAGACAAAACAAAACTCACATACGGCTGCTTCTATGACTTTAGGTAAAAGTTCAAGGTCAAGATTCACAGGTCAAGATTTAATACCAAGGTTTAGAAATAGTTGGCTCTTTATTGATGCTTCAAAAATCATAGGGAGTCAGATATACTTTCCAAGCAGAAGATAAAATATCGATGGGGCTGAGTGACTAAAGTACCTAGATTATTTATCTATTACACAGAAACATTTTCATAGTTATACTAAACTGTCTCTTTCCTGTGTTTCACCATGATGGCATGCTTAACAGAAATAAGCATTAATAGTCTGGATATTATTTTCCTTTTAGAGAACTTGCTTTGATTAAGCATGAGCTTATAAATAGCCTTATCTTAGAAAAAGCATTTTCTTTGTAGAAGGTAATATCATTTTAGTAAATACACATCTCAATGATGGACTGATTACAGAGCACCCCTACTTTCCTGTTGAGGTGTGCTTTCTTCCCCTTTAATTGAGTATTTTGAAAAATGAAATAATAGAAACCTATTGTTCACCCCTCTTTTGATTTTTTTATTTGTCCTTTTCTAGAAAAAAAAAGACTCAATAAATGTTTGTTGATTTCCTGGTATTTAAGCATAAGATAACACATCTTTCCCTGAAATCATGGAAGCATAATAAATGCACCTGCTCCCTCCCTCCCTCCTTCCCTCTCTTTACTGGACTCTAAGCCTGCACTATGCATGGGGGACATACAGAGTAAGAAATGCTCTTATCACAGAAGAACTGTCTCATGCCAAGACTAATATTTATATGAACATTTGACCAAATCAAAAGGGGTTCGGAATCACACCGACTTCTATTGAAATCTGGCCTCTCCTGAGGTCGCATAATCTTGACAAGTGATTTCACCTCTTTGTGCTCCGATTTCTGTAAAAGTAGGCTCTAATATCTACTTTGTTGAGCAGCCGTGAAGATTGGGAGAGTAAACACACTGTGGGGCTTCAGGTGATCAGCAGCTGAGGGCTGTCGTTCTGTGATGGGGTATGTTTCAGAGATGAAGGAGTTAAAGCTTCCTGCCTCACTGCTCTGCTCTCTTCACCAGGGGGCTTGCAGCTGGCAGAACCTTATCTAGTAGGAGTTACTCAGAGGAAGAGGCCAAAGAGGGCATATTGTATTTCTGAAACTCCCTCAAGGGGATATTTCTGGGTCAGAATTACCAGTAGCCCAGAGACCCTGGGGTCTATCATCCACGGCTTTCCAGAGAAGGTCATGTCAGCTACCCAACTTCCTGCGGGTGCAAACTAGCGATAAGGCATGTTTCAATGGCTCCCGGCTGCAGGGGAGGTGCAGGCCTCTCACCTGGGTCAGAGGGAAAAGTCAGACGCAGGATAAAAACACCCAGGGGCCTGTCCTTGGTGCCCCGCCCGAGTCTTCCTTGTTGTGTCTGAGGCTTCCCATCCGCAGGCTTGAGCTGACTCAGACTCCAACCTGGCCTGGGGAGCTCAGGGCCCTGTCCCTGGTGGGAGGGGCACCATGGAGAAAGGGTCAGAGGGCATCAGAACAGGCTGAAGGAAGATAGGCAGGTGGGAGGCACAGGGAACAGAATGAAAGGTCAAAATTCAAGCTCCTTAGGCAGAGAGGCTGCCCTAGGGGTCAGGGAGGGCTCTGGTGCAGGTGGAGAACCATCTGCCTTCAGTTCAACAGATGGATGAATGAATCAAGAGCAGAGGCCCCGGGATGGAAAAGAGAGCTATTTAGGAGTATGTAAGATTTTTGTGATACTTTAATAAGGAAAACAGAATATCAATAGAAATCAGTACAAAAGGAATGATAAGAATATTAGATCCCATTTGGGTTCTCAAATTATGCCAGTTCATAGTGTAAAGGCCTCGAATATGTTAATTCATGAAAACCTTATACTAACTCTTTGGGGTAAGCGCTGTTATTATCCTCATTTCAATGATTGGAAAGCCAGTTGCAGCAAGACCACATAAATCCTACATGGTGGGGCCTTTGTCAACTGAAGACCATCCAGAATCCAAAATCTGAGCTGCTACAGACATGGCAGAAAAATCACAGACTCCCCAGGAGAGATGGCACTGAGAGGCAATAATTGCTGCGGGAAGAACATGATTTCTGGCTAGTTCCATGAAGCTATTCTAGAAGAAATGGACTCATGCTTCAGAACATGCTGTATTATATCTGATCTACAAGAACACCATGTATTACCTCTGGTAAGTCACCCACTAAATATAACCCCCTAAATTAATTTTATAATTTGGAAAGACAATATTTGCCTTCCTGTGAAATAATGTTCTTCAAAAACTAAATGTAACAAGCCCCCCCCAGTCCCCATCAAAATCGGAACTCTTCTTTGATAAGACTTCACAAGGAAAACAGCAGACATGAGATTTGATTTCTGTTCCAAAGTTAGGTCAAAGCTAAGGTTAGAAAGCAGTTTCTTCTTGAAGTGCATCTGATTCCCATTTTCAGATTTTATGATTTAAAGAAGAGAAAGGAAGTCATTATTTCTCTGAAAAGTAACGCAAAAGTTTCACCTACAACATGGAATAACTTGTTACCAAATGAGTGTTTCTTTCAGGAATTTATTTTGGGGATAAAGAACAGTTATCACTTAAAGTTGTATTCAAGCAAACAGATAATACTGGATGCTAAGAAGGATATGGCAAGTTTACTTCATCTTTGCAATCTGCATTTCTCCTCTCCATATTCTTAATTCCCATTTTATGACCTTTATCTTAGTGGTGAGAAAAATAAAGGCACAAGGGAACACATGCAGTGACACCAGCTGCCCCACACAGTGAGATTCTGATGACACCAGCAGAGTAGATGGAAAACTACTGTGTGCGACCAGACATGGGGGCTGTTCCCGCCTGGCCCAGGGGCTGCTGTTCCTGTACCCACCATCTTGGAGTCCGCATCCCCCATCGACAGACGCGTGTCCCAGCATGCAGACACTGATGTCTGCAACCATCGAGACGAGTCCAAGCAGAATTTGGGTGCTGACCCACAGACATATTTTACTGGTTGTAAATCTGCCTAAAGTCAATCCTGCCCAGTATCAGGATGAGAGAATTGAGTATGTTGATTGTGTATTAGAGAAGAGGAAGAAGAGTGTCAGGGAAACAGGGAAAGAGGTGTGTACCTGTCACATAAGGAGGTGCGGGTTGGGTAAAAGTCCCACTAGAAATCAGGAGACACCAATGGGCCAGTATCTGCTCATGGGGTTTCCTCGGGTGACATCACTGGGTCTGAATTTATTCAATTACAAATAAAGGGGATGCAGTATCAGTTTGCAAAATTTAAAATTTCTTCTAAGAATCTATTTTAGTTTATCTGGAACAAATCTACAGTAGTTGCTTAAATCTTCTATTTAGTGGAGATTCTCTTCACTGCTTTTCCAGACTACACTGGTTTAAAGATGTTTGCCAAATACGCTAGGTAATTTTCCCTTCCTCTCTCCCCACCTCCTCCTTTCCCTCCTTCCTTCCTTCCTTCCTTCTTTCCCCTTTGCTTTCTTTATCTAACTCAAAGACATACATACATATTCATGATACTTGGGTCAGCCTAAGTTAACTGTGTTATCAAATTGAGTTGATATAATTTTTGCCCAAGGCTGCTTGACATTTCAGTTAAACTGTGCAGCCTTTGCAAAGGAAAATGTACATGTTCCTTTAAGTTCTTCTGAAATATTAAAACTGTTTTAACATTTTAAACGTATACCTGGATTCTAAATTTCATTTTAATCATTTAAAATTAACCTGGATGCTCATGATGAACTCCGTGGGGCCTAGAGTGGGAGCTATTCATATGCATCTCGCCCTGAGCTTTGTGGAGCTGCAGTTGCTGGTGACCCTCTTCTGTGTCACTTCCTGACACCAGAGGCCTCGTGCACAGCTCTGTGCAGCTGGCAGTACCCTGCCTCAGTTTCCCCGCAGCTGCAGTATTCGTATTGTGGCTTCTCTGCCTCAGTCTCTAGTCATCGGGTGCAGAGTCATCCCACCAGCACTGCTTCTGCAGGTGGCCTGCCTCGGCCCCAGGCCCCGGAGGGTTCATTCATATGGGCTGTGTGCAACGTCAGTGAACACATTTTAGAAACTCGAAGTAGTGGTTGAATCAACTTCAGCTTTTACAACTTAGCAAATGGCTGACGCTCAGGCAGCGTGGGTGGGAGGCAGTGAGAGACAGGCCTCGGCCCTGGGTCTTGTGATGGACGCAATGCCATCCAGACCTTTGTCCTGACCTTCATTTAAGAATGTTTCAGTCAGTGCAAGAACTTTCAGAGAAACAGGGAAGAGGGACACACAGTGCACAGCAGATGACAGTCAGCAAATGAACTGAAACAGACAAGGTCGACCGCCTTTTGATCAGCAGGAGCGTGTGGATTTCCCCTGGCGCAGCACTGTCTCACCTTCGCCACTGAATTGTGAGCCAAGGCCTAGTTTACACAAAGCTGAGTAAATGCACAAACGGACAACTAGGCTAAAACTCAGAATTTACCCAAATGAACACATTCACGGGTGTGCCATATCATGCATTTTCATTCTTCATCTAGCCAATTCTCCTGGTCCATGTGTGATTCCAAAATGTGTCATCATCCTGAGACCACTCAGGGACTGTCTATTCCAAGAAGTTTAAAAGCATCTGTCAAATAACTAGACAGTATCTCCCTCATCTTG
Organism: Solenodon paradoxus; assembly: GCA_004363575.1. Taxonomy (NCBI): domain Eukaryota; kingdom Metazoa; phylum Chordata; class Mammalia; order Eulipotyphla; family Solenodontidae; genus Solenodon; species Solenodon paradoxus. The sequence continues at coordinate 10,532 of RJWH01005636.1, read as the reverse complement.
TATTCACGGATTCAATGGATTTATTCGGTGGTCATGACATTTAGACTTTTCTCTGAGGACCTGAAATAGAATATGGGCATAGGAACACTCTCCAAAGGTAACAGGACATTTGAAGGAATAGCTTTAGGGGCAGGGTAGGCAGATTAAAAGGGGTGATCACAGCATCCTGGGGCCAGAGGCAGTTAGTGACCTAGTGCCTGGCAACATGGCCCAGGGAAGAGCCTGCAGGGGCTGCTCAGCTCTGAGGACTGGCCTCCCAGCACCGGGGACCTAGCAGTGAGAACCAGTGCGATGGCCGAAAATGGTCTGATCTTTTACTGGCTCGTGCTGATAAATCATCAGTGGATTTATCTAGTTCAGCCTCTTTACCTTGGGAGCAAATTTAGCCAAACCATCTCAAATTAGTAAGGACGACCCTCAAAATAATTCCAGTGTTTCTGAAACACTGTGTTTCAGTGTTTCTTCTCTAGTATATTGAATATGACAGACTGAAAATGATACTCTAGCCCTCTTCGCACGTGTCCTTGAGCCCCCAGCCTCCAAGGCCTGCACGTGCTCAACCTGGAAAACAAGACTTGAGCAAAATTCTCACAGACTGAAAGGAATTTCAAGCTCAAAGGGTCCCTAGTGACTCATTTGTGTCTCCCCTTCGTGTTTCCGATGACAAAACTGGAACTGGAGGCCCTAAAGAAAGGCTTCTTCTGAGCCTCTGGAATGACGCTGGTGCCTTCACGAGTTAGCGCCATCAGAGTTCACAATCCCCAGTGTCATCAATGAAAGTTTGTACCGAGGAAGAGACGAGGCTGTTCAGCATGTAGTTCAGGGAGGGTTTGCATGTGCGACATCTGACAAACAGGCCAGCCTATTCCTAAGATTGAAGAAGTGGTGAGAGACGAGTTGGATTTTTTTTGTAAAGGAAAGATGAAGCAGGAATGAAGGTAAGCAGAGACGGCTGGCAGGAAGAGAGAGGAGGGAGCAGCACTGAATTTATTTTATTTAGTTGTTCATCTTTATTTGTCCTCTAGAGCACCTGGATCCCGATTCTGAGTCCCTGGGATGTATGTGGATTGCATAGGGCGGACTTAACTACTAAGCTAACAAGGTACAGCAAGGGTTGGCTTCTAAAATCAGCCATGGCTCGGAGGTTTTCCTTCTTCCTGGTATAAAATGATTAGCCTAAGATTCTCCAAGATGTGTCTGGAGTGTGTACTACTTTAACACACACTACTCCCTCATTGCCTTCATGACAAAGCCAGCTCTAATGAGTTTCAGTGCATGGGTTTTAATGGAACTCTCGCCCCAGATTACATTTGGTATACTTATTGGAGAGAATGGACTATCCTGCTGTCTTGTCTGCTCTGGTCCTGGGAATCCCTCCCCCCCAAGCAGGACTGTTTCTGTCCTGACACAGAAGGATGGCCACTCTGCAGTGCGACACACAGTTATGGTCCTCCCTGCCCCTCCACCTGCACTAATGTGAGAGCTCCCCAAAGGCAGGGCGTTTGGGCAACTTGTTCTCCCCATGCCCGAGGACACCCCTGGGCACACAGTCAGGCCACACTGAATCACACTGAACCCAGTGCTATTATGGGGAGGCAGCCACACGGTGTGGAAGGCAGAGGTTTGGAGAGGGTCAGCTCTGGCTTTTCACCTTTTGTGTCTGCACTCTCATATCAAACAATGTCGATGTTCAAATCAACTTACGTGCATATATAAGTAAGAGTAACCAATGGCAACATTTGGAGTAGGATACGTACTGGGCACCGATCCTAACAAAATAAAGTCTGGCAAATCCTCTTGCACATTTGCCCCCTAGAAAATTAATGTCATACATATATGCATACTTCTCTATTTCTTCATCTCTGCTACGAACAAGTGGCTGTCAAACTCTGTTCCACGGAGCCCTGTGGTTTGGCTCGTGACCTGGGAGGACAATAGGCAGGGATCTTGGGAAGCCCAGTCCCTCACTGTGCCCGACTGAGCCCCATATACACACACATTTATTAAATGTTCCCTGGAGGATAATGAGAATTAGAAGGTATGCACTGCTGGGGTAGATTTCCCACAGCAAGTACATTAAGTGGGAGTTTATGTTATGAAATGGACTCTGTTCATTCTCTGTGCTGTATGTAATATCACTTCTCACTTTTAATTCTTTTTAAAGTTTTGTGTAATTCAACGCGTGGGTCAATCCAGAGCAAGTGACTTGAATCAACTACTGTATCTTTGCCTTTGAGAGGAGCAGAAAATTCTCTCTGAGGTACAAGGTAGACTAAAGGTTTTCATCATTTAGGATCCAAAGTATGTGAAAAATCTAAACGTCTAAGCATCACCATTATCTATGACGCTATTCACTTTTTCCCAGTTCATCAGTTAAGAAAACAATTAAGCATTTTATGAGTCTGTTTGCTATTATTCTGAGATACCATTTTTACTGTTTTCAATAGAAACCCTCTAATTGCTATTTTCAAAAATGTGATGACATGAAATACAACAGACAAATTGAGATGCTTAGCTTTCATGGAAACTTGAAACATGATTTTGTCATGTGGAGAAATTTGGTGTTAATTCATTAATAATTTAAAAATTACCTCACAATATTCCAGATTGTGTAATATGGTAAATGTACTTAAATGATTTATACTTGGTACCAGTGTGCTTTGGATAAAGAATAAAACGAAGAAATACTTTCTTCTCAGAGGTCATAAAAATTGCTTATTCTGAGTTTTATGTTTTGATAAATTGACTAGATCTTCTCTATTCTATGTTCTCTGTTTTAAGAAGCAGTAGATTGAATTCTGCAATATAATGATGATCTACCCTTATTTTCCATAAATCATGGCAGTAAAGTTACAGAAAACAGAATATACCTACTATACATACACAGAATATAGAAGCATACTATAAATAAAGAGACAGAAAGAGCCTTGCCAGCACAGTGAAGGAGGGGAGAAAAATGGGATCCTTGTGAGGACGACAAGTTTAAATCCTAACTAAGGCAAATCTGGAATTCGGTCACTCAAGCTGTAGCAAAGGCAGTGTGCAATGACACTCTACTCAATGGCTATAACATGGAAATGGGATCTGCAGTATTAGGAACTTTCCAGTAGAGGGTAGATCCTGGGAAGGGGGATGGCAAGGGAAGGAGGATCACCGGTGGGCTCAGGGAGAAGCTAATGTCTGGTGTCTCTACACAAAGCTGATGGGAAACGCAAGAGATCATACCATCCAGTCATTTCTAAAGGATGGTTGTCCTAGCCTGCTGTGCATTCAGTTAGGTTTATAAGCAGAAGGCAGACATTTAAAAAGCTTCTCTGTGTTGTGTCTGAGAAGAAGGCTGAACCAGAGCCCCTGATCCAGCCATCAGCTGAGCCTTGAGGCTCCTTGGGGTCACCTCCCTGCGGGAGGCTCTTCCAGGAGAACAGAGAGGTCTTCATCAGAAGGACAAGGCGTTCTGGGGCTGTGGTCCAGAGAGCAACTTGCATCCCTTAAGAACTGACCAAGACTAAGACCCGTTTCTCTGCATGTCACAATTCTCTCCGAGAAATAGGTGTTCCCATTCTCATTGGACTGATGAACCGATGAACTGAGAGGTCAAGGACTTTCCTAAAGTGGCCCCAAGATGCAAATTCCAGTCTTTTTTCAACTAAGCCTGGGGGCTTATCTGTGCATACTGCCTTCTGTGCGTGCTGTGTGGCGAGTATCTGCAGGTCTTCACAAATGATGAAATTGCCCATACATGTAAATATGACCATATCCTCCAGTTTTATGTTGTAGAAACATCTTTTTCTGGCTTGGAAGCATCATGCAGCACTCATGAAGACTTTCCAGAGAAAGCACAGGCAGCATGCAGATTTCTGTGTGGCCATTTATTGAGCACATACTACGTGCTGGACTCCATAGGATTCAAACACAGCAAAAACAAGTTTCCTGTCTTATAAGAACATGCAGTTTCGAGTCCATATAAAAAAAGTAATGAAAATAAAATGTCATTAATTCCTCTCTTTTGAGATTTCTATAACAGAGATAATGAAAGTTCCCAATACTTTAGGTGTCTCCCTACTTGCCCAAAGAGAAACTAAAGAGAAATCATCTTGAATTCACCTTAAGAAAATGTAATGGAAGGAATAGAAGAGTATTTTTTCTCATCAGGATGCAGATTACTGAAAACAAAAATGCAGAGAGGAGAAGGAAGGGGGAAAAGGAGAGAGAAGGAAGGAAAATCTAAAAGGAGAGGGAAGAGGGAAAGTGGGGGAAGGGAGAGGAGAGGGGAGGGGAGGGGAGGGGAGGGGAGCAGAGGGGAGGAGAGGGGGAAGGGAGTAACGCAAACACAATGTATTGGCTTCAGATTGAGAGTTGACTCATGAAGTGTCATGGAATATGAAGTACATGAAGTAGTGATGCCAAGTATTAATTGAAACAATTAACTGCAGAAAGCACGTGAGCACAACAATATTAGCAGCATAATCCTTTCTAGTTAAGAGGTCCTCACTGGATTCCTGCAGAAAAACTCTGGAGTTCTAATTACCTGTGGAAGTCCCACAAGGTTCCTGCAAAACATGGTAATTAGAAGGTTGTAATATAAGGTGTTAGCAGAGGATTGAGGATTTGCTCTAAGTACCGTGGTGTTTTCATGGCTATTTACTGAGCAGTGTACCAGAAGTTAATGGAATCTGGTGGAATTCTCCAAAGATTATTGTGAGTACGTAGTTAACAAAAAACTATCTTAATTTGAGTTCTCTGGATCTGGGAGAAGCACTGAGCCCTCTGATCCTTAACTAATACACAGGGTGCATGTGACCTGAGTGCCACAGATTATGTGGATGCGAGTCGAGGATTTACTGTTAGTTTGCTGAGGCATTTTCTGCAGGTGTATTTCACAGCTTGGAGATCATGAGGGCACTGGACACAAGCCAGGATTGGATAGCTTCCCTCCAACCCCGGTGAGTACTTCACCGGATCCATCCCCTTTCAAAAGCATGGGGACACCACATATCTGTTGCTCTAAACTCCGAGGAGGCATCTGAGCCCATGCAAGCACGGAGGGAGACATTTCCCCCATTTCCACTATGAACACCATACATGTATCAAAAACGCTGGTAAATATCAAATCGCATTCGCTGGGTGAAGGAGATGTGTCTCCCTTTATTCTGTGTTTTTTTGCCGCTCCCGAATCACCCTCTTGCGCTTCTCTGGGTACTACAAATGTGTCCATAAAAAGGAAACTCAGACTATAAACCTTCCTCTGCTCCCTGAGTGCTGAACATAAAAGTAATGTAAAGCAAACGCTGGCCCAGCATTTTGATGGGTGTTGATCGGCGCTCAGGGCAGCGGCTCAGCTTTCCAGGGGATGGAGGGCTGTGGCTGGCCACCTGCATCCACTCACCGGCAGGGGAGCGTGGGGACGGTCGGGGGACAGTCGGAGTGGCATTCATGAAGACCAGTGATCATCTGCTGGTTTCTCTAATGAGGCTGAGGGGAAAGTGGGCGGCAGAGAAGGCGGCGCTGCCAAGCGGATGGAGTTCCAGATGCTGCTGAGTCTTTGGAGCCCCTTCTGTCGAAAAACGAGCTCCATGTGCCGCAGCTCACAGCGTCTTGGGTCTCCTGTCCAACGTCTGAGCAGAGGCTGAGGGCAGAGCTGCTCTGCAGTCTTTTCTCCATAGGTTTAAGGTGCAACCGCTTCTGCGCCGCCCTGCCTCTGTCGTCAGAGACAGCAGGCAGAGCAGCGGGTGCAGCGGGCAGAGGAACCCCAGGCAGCGGGGAACCTTCCCACTGGAAGCGAGACGGAAGGCTTGGCAGACAAGGGGCGATTCCTGGTGCTCCTCAGTAGGGGTTCCTGGCAGCAGGGGGCTGGCCAGCTGGAAGCTGGCTGATGGATGGTGACGAAGGGTCTACCTGCTGGTGGCAGTGTCCTCCTGGGACGGTCTTGGTTCTGACAGTGGTAACTCTGGGAATTCAGGTGCCAGCCACTACTATTTGTGAAAACCACACGAAACAAGCCTAGAGCTGAGCAGGTATGTCAGGACAAAGTACGTAGACACTTGTGTATGTATATATAGTGATGTTCCACTTAGATGCAAACCAATCACTGTGCACCCTATTAGATGATACATCACTTCAGTGCTGGGGAGAGAGAGAGAGAAAGTAGTTCTGAGCAGGATGGATTATTTTTATTTCCATTTTTCAATTTAGTTGGTTGCAATGGTTGCTCCACCGACCACAGAATGCAAACCCTGGTCTTGGTTCCTGTTCATGGACTATGCTTAGCCAGAGGCAGCAAACCCAACTGCTACTCCATCAGATCGCACCTAGTATGGAATTTTTTTCAGGATGGGTTTTTAAGTAAAGGAGGTGAGTTTTACTATATTTTAATGTATCAAAAGCTTCACACGATATTCATCTCCAGAAATTTAAGTTTTATCCAGAGTTCTGAGTTTTGTTACCCTCCTTCTTCTATAGCTCTTTCCAGCACCAGGGCAAAATAGAGAATAAATCACCTCCTTGGAGTATTCTGGAATATTCTAGATCCCTCTGAGAAGCAGTGGCAATGGGTTAGTGTTTGCATGCTGGTGACGGGGAAGTTCGGTCACCACACACTCTGCTGACACCGTCCAGTCTGTTCTTGCCCAGGGATCCTCCCTCACTTGAACGACTTCTCATTCCTCTGTGGTTTCCAAAAACCCTCCATCCTACCCTTCCCTCCTCTTTGTCGCCTACCCTTGAGAGGGGACTCTCAGTCCCCTCTTTACAATAAAAGAGATCAACTCAACTGATTTTATCTTGCTAAAAAGCAACTGGTGTCCAGGTCTGTGATCTATTTTGAGCTAACCTTTGTGTTAATGGATAATAAGTGTTTTTTCTTCCTTCCTTCCTTTTGTATGGTGCTAATAAATAATCAAGTTCCTTTCTTCCTTCCCTCCCTCCCTTCCTTCCTCCCTCCCTTCCTTCCTTCCTATGTCAATCTCCAAGATATCTTTGTGGAAAGAACAGTTACAGCAAAAGTAACCAAAGTAACCCCAAATAAGTCAGACCACATCACACTCAAAGCCTTCTGCACAGCAAAAGAAACCACTGCTAAACAAAATGGGAACCCACCAAATTCAAGAAAATATTCACACAACATACATCAGATAGCATCTTAATATCCAAGACAAAGAATTCATGGTATGTCTCAACAAAAAAGTAAACAACCCACTCAAAAAGTGGGCAGAAGAACTTATGCAAAGACAACACAAGATGGCCTACAGACACCTGAAAATGTTTTACATCACTTATAATGAGAGAAATGCAAATAAAAACCACGATATGATAACCACCTCACACCATTGAGAGTGGCCTCTATCCAAAAGTCGAGAAATCACAAGGGGTGGAAGGGGTGCAGAATAAAGACCCTCTTTCACTGCATGTAGGAATATAAATTGGTGCAACCTCTCTGGAAAACAATATGGAGAGTGTTCAAAAAAAAAGATGGAACTACCATTAGATGCAGCAATCCCACGCCTTGGCATATACTCAGAGGACACGAAATCTCTGATCAGGACAATTATCTGCACCCTATATTCATAGCAGCACAGCTCACAATAGCGAAGACATGGACACAACCTAAATGCTCGTTGGCAGATGATGGATACATAGTCTGTGGAATTCTAGGCGACTGTCAAAAAAGATGAAATTGTGCCTTTGTAACAACCTGGATGGAACTGGAGGTGATCCTGTTAAGCAAAATAAACCAGAGAGTAAAATAGAGGTACAGGATGGTGTCACTCACATGTGGAATATAATGAGACAAAACAAATAAACCTTTAAGCCTCAGCAAAAACCTGGGATGGTGAGGGAAGGAGAGAGGAAAAGGTGGTAGTACAAGATACTGGAATTCCAGTGGCGGGCGCTGTGTGTTACCCAGCATGGTAAAACAAGTACGATTTTGTTAATAAAATAAATAATGATAAAGTTATTATATTATAAAAAAACAACTGTTTCCACAAGTTTATATATAATGTTCACTTTATGTTGTTCTGTGTTTGCATTACCTCTGTGACACTGGATAATTCCTCTTTATAAATATAGAGAGAGTTTTGTTGAAGCAAATTCTTGACTCCCATATTTTAAATTAATAGGACATTAATGAAAATAATACAAGCATAAGTTTCATACATATAAACATTTACATACTCTATATAAACATATATGTTATAAACACAGGTATTTATGAATATATTTGTGTCACTTGAACCAGGACAAAATTGTTTTGTGTCCTGACTTATAAAGCCTATTATCCCTGTTTTCTTAGACATGGACATGTCGAGAGTTTTTATATCTTACCCAAATATGGGCTGTAATTTAATTGACTTAGCAATACTACCAAGTAACACATTTCTTCCCCAGGGAAATTTCCTTTCAGGCATTTCTAGTGGAACTTCTAATTGACTTCTATTTCTGAATCATTGTTGAAACTAATAAGCTGGAAGGGTTGGTGATTTCAAACAGCTATAAATGAGTCATCAAAGCCTTTCCCACCACCCCCTGCCAAATCCATAAGTGAGTTAATATTTTAAAAGTCTGTATTGGAAATTCTGTCCTTTGGATTGATTTAATGGAAGAGTCGATACATCTGGTATGCCTATCATAATACAAGAAGATTAAGATCTAGCAACCAAATGTGTAATTAAGTTAGAGTTAGTCATTCAAAAGGGAATGCAATTGTGTTTCACTACTTAGAGAAACAGCGATGTGGAAAAGAACAAAGCATGTGAGGAATTCCGTTGAACTGTTCTTTGACATCATTGCTCTCTGGGCAGATTCATCTGGTCTCACATTCACCCTGGAATTTTCAAAATAAGTTCATTTATTTTCATTGGTGATGAGGCACCAATATTCCACATATTAGTGAATGTGTAAAAGAAAAAGTTCAACAGGACCAACTTAACAATATATAAAACACATACTTTAGAATGGATGCTTTTTATAGAAGTCTAATTGCCTTGCTCAAATGGCAAAAGTCTCCTATTGTTGGTCAACACCTACGAGGACAAGATGAATAAGTCTGTCTGTAGGCAAAGGACCTCTTTCTGGTTTCTTCAAGGGGAAAGACTGAAATGGCACCCTCTTCACATTTTAGATGATCATAATTCTATTAGCCAGCTGAATGCCTTCATACACTTGGTGCCTATCAAATATTAAAGCTTTCCATTTCTGAAATTCAAATAATAGCTTGGTTTGTTATCTTGCACTAAATCTACACTACATTACAAATTTATGATTACCTGAATATTCCAGGCTGATGTTTAAGTTTTAAAACATGGTGATGCTTTTACAAGTGTGTGAGAACATAAAGTTATACAATCATAAGTTAAAAACTACAGCAGCACACATGCTAGAGTCCAAATTCTATTTGATACTTATCTTAAATAATTCAACTAACAGATATTGTGTTCCTACTAGGTGCCTGGAGACAAAGTGATAAGCCCTAAGAATTCATTTGTGAGCAAGATGAGACTGCTCCTGCCTTCCAAGAGATGGTATCAAACAAAACAACGAATAAGCCATTACTACAGGGGCATAAGAAAGCAAATAGTCCTCAGGTGCCTACCTTATGTAGTATGTGGCTCAAGTGAGACATTTGAAACCTTGGCAGAAGAGAAGGAGCCATGTGCACAGTAGGAAAGAGTGGAACAGGGGGTGGGGGAGAAGACCATGTGCAAAGGCCCTGGACTAGAAGGTGGCTCAGCCTGCATGAGGGTCAGAGAAGAGACCAGTATGTCTGTAGTGGGGTGAGGAAAGGAGCCTGCAGGTCTTTGGAGAACATGTTAATTTTATTTCCTTTTTTTTTTTTTAACTAAATGATATAGAAAGTCATTTTTGGGACATGGATATATATTTTAAAAACACCACTCTGGTTCCTGAGTGGAAAATAGATGGTATGGTACCCAAGGAAGGAAGTAAAGAGAGGACACACACAAGTGGCAGTGACAGCTGGTAAGCAGATGGCGGCCATTGGGAGATGGAAGTCAGGGAGAAGAGAAACCAAGAGAGAAGACTGAGGAAGAAGCTCCTTCAGGTGAGAGGAGACACCCAGGGGCCATGGAGACCTGGAGGCACACAGATCTATGTGTTTCTTAAATATGATTGTTACTCTTTGTTTACTTTATGTATTGGAGTATTCCAGGGGAATAGGAGATCCAAATCCAGATTGGAACCAGAGAAGAAATGGAAGGCCAATAGGTGGAGACAGCATATCACCACTCATTTATAAGAAACCCTAGCATGAAAAAGCAGAAAGAAACTGAACTGAAATTGAAGTGGGGGATGCACCCTGGGGAGCAGCAGTTGGGTCAGCTGCCTCCAACCAGTCTACTTACATCCTAAGGACAATCTGGGTTTGCACTTCAGAGTTCGGGGGACAAACAAGATGAAAAACTAAATAAAAATTCTTTCTCTCTCTCTCTCTCTCTCTCTCTCTCTCTCTCTCTCTCTCTCTCTCTCTCTCTCTCTCTTTCTCTCTCTCTGCCTTCATTTCTGACTACACCTTTCCT
>RJWH01005635.1:0-71745 GCA_004363575.1 Solenodon paradoxus | reverse complement strand
AGGAAATACAACTAAAACAACTAAGCTTCTTGGCAACAGTTGTTGCTTAATGCTTCAATAATAGTGATTTCTTTTTAGTTGCTTTTGAAAGAAGTTAATATTTTTGTGTGATTTATTTAACAAATACTGCAGTCTTTTTATTTTTTAAGGGCTATTGCTGTCAATTACATGAAATACACATTTGTAAACCTGATAGTTTTACATTTTTGTGAGGCAATAATATAATTTGACTCCTTAAATTAGTTATTTCTGATGCACCCTGGTGGCCTAGTGGTTGGGTGAATCGCCTCTGAAAGAGCACAGGTCACATACGACTGGGTTCAAGTCCCAGGTTGGTGGCAGGGTGGGGACAATCATTAAGAACATCCAAATAAAAATAAAGTGCTTCTTCCTCTCTCTCTTCCTGCCTGCACCTTTCCTTTAAAAAAACATTTATTCCCACTTTTCTGCTTTTGTGACATCTTGTCACTCTTATTTTGTTAGACCTAGCACTTTCCTTCTCTTGAAAGTGGATGCTTATTCTTAAAATTGATTAATTGAATGGAGTTAAAGCCAGTTAAGTTTTGGATGTTTTTTTTTTTTAAGGAAAGGTTCAGCCAGGAATGAAGATGAGTAGGCAGGCAGGAAAAAAGAAGAGGATGAAATATTTTAGTTTTATTTAGTTGTTCACATTGGCTATTACCCTGGAACCCAGGCTGTGAACCTGGTCCTTGGAACATATGTAGACAAGATGACCCAACCACTACTCTCCCACGGTGTGCCCAAAGCCAGTTGAGGTTTGAGAAGACAAGAGAGAAATGTTTTAGAGGATAACTGTGATGTCTCCTTAAGTAACTGGTTCTATTGTACAACATGATTGGTAACCAGTACTTTAAAAGCCTGGCAGGCACAAGTGTTTCTCATGCTAAATTTAACTCTTATTAAATACTTTAACACATTAGCTGGTAATACAATTTTGATTTTGTTTATTTTATTCTTCACTTTGCCTTTCTAAATATCCTAAGTGCTTTGTCTTCTAAAGGGTGTCAAAGTGAATCCTCTGTTTTAAAGGGTGAAATAGAAGCGCTTTTTGGGGACTTGGGGATCCTTGTGGTGTCAAGTGAAACTGATAGTTTCCTGAGTGCCTACTGGCCGGCGTCTTCTGGTGTTTCCTGTGGCCTGTGGGGTTAGCACGTGGGCCCAGCCCTACTGGGGGCTTGTTCAGCTTATGCTTACCACCTCCTCCTGCTCCGACCTGTTGCGGCTTGGTTCCCTGGGTCACATCTCCCTGGGTCACATCTCCCTGGAACTTACCTGGAGAAATGTCCATTTCACAGTTGTTTTTCATGTTTACCCCACTTTTTTTTTAGTCTCACAGAAGTGGTGATGGTTCTGCCCGTAATTTGGAGGAGGGAAATAGGCTTCTGTGGTTTTAGGAAGTTCTTGTGGAGGAGAGAAAAACCTTTCTTCTACCCTTCTAGGTTCCGGGATTGAGGCCTGGAAATTAAATTGATAGAAGTCAGATTAGGGAAAAAAAAATTAGCATGTGCCATTTGCTTATACTTGGGAGAAACTCAGTGATGGATAACTCAAAGGGTGGCCAGGACTTGGGGCTGATATGTCATGTTAACAAAATGATAAATCTGCAGAACAGTGACAAGACAAAAGCAAAGGAGTTTAGATTTTTAGAAGTGGCAGACTGTGGGAAGGTGTATATATGGGGGCAGAGTCATGGGAGACAAGGCCTCTTTTAGTAGGGTGGTCTTGTAGATTTCTCCCCAGGCTGGTATGAGTCTAGAGTTTCCATTGTTTAGAAGTAGAGCATTCTCCTCCTCTTCTGGCACTGGAGAGGGAGACGCGCTTACAAATGGAAATTTATGTCCTATGTTTAGGTAAAGAGTCGGGGAGGGCAGTGTGCCTTTTTGATATCTACTATTTCTCAATTGTCTTCAGCTTAAAATAAGCTTATGCTGAAATTGAATAGTGTGGCATATTCTGATCCCTGATATCTCAAAGCTAAATTGCTTTTTGTCTTTTAAAATGTTGTGTTTTAAAATGAACTTTATTGAAGGAACATTGCATTATAACATTATATAGGCTTAAGGTGTGCACTATTGTAAATCAACATCTGCATACAATACACTGAGTTCACTGCCACCAGTCCAGTTCTTCCTTCACCGTAGAATTAACCCCCCTTTACCTGCCCCTCTTCCCTTCATGTAACCACTAATACGATTTTATAGATGAAAAGCCTGTTTTTGTTTGATTTAGTTGATTTGTTTGCTTGGTTTCTCTATATACCACATATGAGTGAAATCATGCCGTGTCTCTCTTTTAAAGTGCTTTAAAAAAATGTCCCAGGGAGGCCACTGGCCCTGAGCAAGGACCGGGGACTGAGGGGGCTGGGATTCGGCTGGTCTGAGACAAAGTTGTGCCTTTGGGCCCATCACATGGTCTTGGTTCTCCCTTTCATCTGTATATACCCAAAGGATCTGGAAATGGGGGCTTTTTTACTCATGTCTTGAACATTTGACCTCTGTAAAGCGTTAGCAAGACCTTTGCTTTAAGTGGTGCCTGGCCACCACATGACGGATTTTGGAGCCAGCAGATTTGTTCTGTAATCATGACTGTTTGCTCTGGAGCCATCTTAAAAATCCCCTTCATGCCTTAGGGTTCAGAGCAAGGGTCTTGAAAAGATTCATCTTTCTTAATTATTATTTCATAATGCCTTGTTAAATAAAATTTAGAAAAGACATAATGAAGAAGATGAAAATCACTTGAAATTTTACCAGACTTCAGATTTATAAATATTTTTTAAGAGAGGATGGGAGATTAATTGAAAATTAAAATTTTATTTATTTAAAGACAGGAAGGAGGAGAGAGGAGGAAGATGCATTTTTTTTAAGGAGGGAAGGAAGGTAGAGGAGGAGGAAATACTTATTCATTTGTTTTATTAATTTCTGTTTTTTTCACAGCCCAAAGTCTTCAACCTGGTTCCTTGGACTTTATGTGGTCCATGCCCCAGCTGCTGGCTTAGCACCTGAGCTATCAGGGTGTGTCACATTTTAATTTTGATGATGCCCAGGTTCTTTTCTAAAATAACTTGTACAGTGTGGTCTGTGGTAGCAGTGCCCCAACGAGGACCCTATCCTAATGGGACATAGCATTTCATAAAGCATACCTACTTACAAGAGAAAAAAATGCAGGGCAATGCTAATAGAAAGATATAAGAGAACAGAATTATAAATGTATTTTAAAATCTGAGTACTGCATATGAGGCCAAGGGCATGGCATTTAAAATAGCTGCTTGCAGCAACATGGATGGGCTTGGAGAGAATTGTGCTTAACGAGATAAACCAGAAGGAGAAAGACAGACATCATATGATATATGATATGTGTAGATAGAAAGCAAATGAATGATATAAATTAAGCAATATTAGACTTCAAAAAAATAGAGAACTAATCCAAAATAACAATAGACTTTTAGTGGGGGGAGAAATAGAGGCAAATCAGAGGGTGCAGAAGAGAGAGAGGAGGGAAGGGGGAGATGGGGTAAAGGGGGTTAAGTGTAAAGTGAAAGGAGGAAAAAGGAAATAGTGGTAAACTTACTGTACTATATATAGGTGTAAATTTGCTATCATGTATACTGCAAACCAAGTTAGTGTTAAAATGCAATATTCCTTCAAGAAAATCAATTAAAAGTAACTGCTTATGTGGAGGTACCTGGAAGAAATTTTTGTTGAAAAAATGTGCAGTCTCTCATGGGAATGAAGAACCAGAATTCTATGCTTGTCAATAATGTGTCATCACCCTCAAAGAAGAGACCACAAGCTTAAACTCCAGGCATTTCTACCACCTACCCCAGATTTAGAAAGGATCGCTATTGTGATTTGTTGCTGGCAAAGCAATTGTGAATTCAGATGCTTGCCTTCCTGTCTTGCCTCCCCACCCTCAATAGACCTGAGTGCTTTGGAGAGATTTTAACCTTAGGGACCTTGGCCAACATACTCTTTTTCTGCCATAGAAGGCAACAGAACATATAGTTAGTGAAAGTATCAGATGTCAAACTGAAAGACAGGCCTCCCAAGATGTTCAGACAGACCCCCTTGTGACATGTGACTTTGGAATGTGGATTATTTCAAATTGAGGTCAGTTGAGGTCCTGTAGGCTCACAGAAACTTTAACTACTCCCTTAACAACCTAGAAGAATGAAAAGGATGTTACTCAGAATTAGGATTTGTACCAGTAATAGCTTTCTCCTAAGGTAAGGTTATATGGCAGGACAAACATCTAATTAGAGCATCTGGTCTTTGTCATGTAATCACCCTGTCTTCATCATGGTAGTACCCCTCCTCTCTCCTTGAAGCCCCAGCCCCCATCTTATTCCCAATCTCAGGATAGAGACCCTCATTTTCACCCATTCAGAGTTTGGATCCATGTAGATTCTCCATACACATTTAACTTTTGTTCTTTTCTCCTACTAATCTGTCTGATGTTAATTTGATTTCTCCACCAGCCTGAGAAGAACCCAGAATGGTAGGGAGGAATTTCTTCTTTGCCCCTCCAGTTGTCAGTTTCAAAATTTGGGGTGTAAAGTTAATGAGGAAGACATCCACTCTTTTTTTTTTTTTTTTAGTAGCAGCTTCTAACCGAAACTTGGGTGATCCTTCAGGCTGCTGCTTTGAGTTTACACACCTCATCCTCATGATCCCCATATCCCTGTTGGGAAGACAGGAAGGCATTACAAATGGTCATTTGTTTGAGAACTGGGGCTTAGAAGGGTTTAGAAGTTGATTTCACTTAAAACTTCATGACTGGTAATAAGTGACCAAATGAGAGACTTGTCTTTTGCTTTTCCGACCCCCTCAGCTCATTTCTTCCCATTGTGGCATGTTTCTGGGTGATGGGCCCACCATATGGTGAGCCTTCCTCACATGTCCTGCCTGTCTGTTGTCAGGGGGTGCAGAATTCTCAGGTGCCTCTGCTCCAAGTCCTTGCTGCTGCTATCACTCACCGTGCCCTTCTGACTGAACAGGGGACTCCTCTCTGTGTGTCTCAGGCTCTGATTGCAGAGGAGACGAGCAGCAGGCTCGCTGAGCAGGAAGAGGAGCCGGAGAAGTTCCGAGAAGCCTTGGTGAAGTTTGAGGCCAGGTTCAATTTCCCGGAGGCAGAGAAGCTGGTTACCTATTACTCCTGCTGCTGCTGGAAGGGCAGGGTTCCCCGGCAAGGCTGGCTGTACCTCAGCATCAATCACCTCTGCTTCTACTCCTTCTTCCTGGGCAAGGAACGTAAGTGAGACACGCGCTGGCCTAGGGACTGACTTGGGCCTTCACAGAGGAACTTGGTTCCAGGGGTGCTTAGTGTCAGTCACAGGACACATCATCAGTGTGAAAAGTTAGATAAAAAAGACTTAAATACGTCAACAAGATGATGACTGGTGCCACTTGACTAATTTCCAAATGATTTATGCAGATGCCTATACTTATTATATAGACTACTACCTTTAAGGGGGTTTGGTTTTTTTAGAATTCACTTTTTTCTACTGTCTTAAAAAACACTTTAGTGTAGCTCACTTCACATAGCTACAGAAGGATTTCTACCACTATAGGTTGCTTGAAAACACAATGCATGGCCAAGTAGTTTTAAAGGAGCAGATCATATTGCTGCTGCTTAACATGGGATGTTTTTGTGAAACTTGCAGGCCTGGACATCATGAGGACACCCAGGGAGTAGCTGTATATGTGATTGTTCTTAGAAGGGGAATTCTTCACTTGCATCCTCTTGGAGTTCAGGCAGTGATTCTTTTTTTTTTTTTTAACACATATATCCAGTGAGTTGCTGTACTAGGCAATAGAATCCCAAGGCGAAAAAGAGAATCCACAAGAGTCAATTGTATATTGAATTTTAAAAAAGTCATTTCCATTGAAAGATCTTGCAGAATCAAATATCGTTGCAAGTGCCCACATAAGATGATGTGCTGTGCATGTCTGTGGGGTGTGTATAATATCTGTTATATAGATGATATATTTTGTATATATATTTTTTTCCTTTCTGTCCTTATGTTTATATTTGCAGTTGAGCCAATGGGAGGGGCGCCTTGGACCCTGCTGTAGGATCTAAATACTCAGTACACACATCCTGCTTGCAGAGCCTTTCCCTGTCCTTGGAGGATGCTCTGATAGAACCTTTGCCGTCCCGGTTCTTCTACTGTGTGAAATGCTTTTCAAAATTACCACTCTGTCTTTACCTCCCTTCCCTATTCTTATGCCTGTTTAGAAATTCCAGTTCATTCTTCAAAATTCAGTTCAGATTTTAATCACCTCTAGGGACCTTCCCTTGTCCCTTTCAAATGTAACATATTTGTGTTTCTGTTTTGGTTCTGTCAAATCAAGGCTGCTCATTTGTTTCCACGTCTGTTTTCAGTATTTGAAAAAGCTCATCATAAAGTAGACGGTTAATGAACGAAAGTAGATGGTGGAGATGTTGTTTGTGTCACAAACTTTAATAGCACCTGGAAGTTGCCCAAGAAATTGATTCTCAAGACTGATGTAGAACTGCGGTCTGCTAGAATTATTACACCCCTGAAAGTATTATTGCAAGCGAAATGGAAATAAATGGTAGAAACAAAACCTCTTAATCATCCCCACCTTTACTTGAAAAGGAACATCAATTATTTTCCAACACTTAGCAGTCATGTCATTCAACACAATTTTGTTAGGATAACAAAATTTTGGGAAAGTGAATGGGTTTGATGTTTGACAACATTCATCATTCAAAGCCGTTTGGTACGTTGCTTGCCCGTCTGCTCTTCCTTAGCACACTAGCCTAGCTGCCACTGTATGGAAAACATTTCTGAGAATAGGACATTTGTTTATAAAGTGTACTGTTTGTGCTGTATTGTTTTAAAAAGAGTTCCATAAAAACTACATGTACCCTGTTCTCTAGACTCCAGTAACCGTCAACACAGTCTAAATGTTGAACCCCTTTCTCTAAAGCAGATAATGAATAATACTTCGCATGCCTTTTGTTTTCTTAATTTCTGCTATGAATGGGCTATTTGGAACCAGAATTTATGTGGATTGAGAAATGTTGGCATATTTTGTAAATATTTAAGTTTTGATATTCTTGAGAAAGCTTTCATAGTTAACTTGTTGTTTCAACCATGAAGTCCCTTGTGTGTGTGGAGTAACCAGCAACTTGCAAAGTTTTCCTTACATCTTTAAGAAAAGCATTAGAACATGGATTGGGTTCTTAACTGCCCCTCAAGTTCTGTGCTGTCTCTGCCTACACTGGTATAAAAGGAATTTGTACTACAGTTTAAAGAAAACTTTGGGCTGTTTCACTCAAGATTGTCTGAAATTTTAGCATCAAATAGGTCTTTGCCTTTTTTCTCTTTTAGTTAAGCTTGTCATCCCTTGGGTTGATATCCAGAAATTAGAAAGAACGACCAATGTCTTTCTGACGGATACCATCCGAATCACCACGCAGAATAAGGAGCGCGACTTCTCCATGTTTCTGAACCTTGATGAGGTGTCTAAGATCATGGAGCAGCTGGCTGATGTGACGCTGCGAAGGCTCCTGGATAATGAGGGCTTTGACCTGGACCCAGACCTGCAGGAGCCCAGCCAAATCACCAAGAGGTGAGCGCTTCTCCCAATTACCCCTCACCTGCACTGGACACGGGGGCTGATGCCACCTCCATCCTCGGGTGGTTTTGTTAGCCTTCCAAGCGTTAGACTGAAATTACTCTTGAAGGAAATGAAATGATTGTTGATTAGGAATGATGAATATTCATTCCCTTTATGCAGTAGACTTTGATGTCTGGATCTAATTCTTTTGTTTTCAAATATTCAAAATGAATTCCCATAAAGAACGTTTCAATAAAATGTAATATGGGTAACCGCATGACAGACTTACTTTTTTAAAAAGAAAGCCACAGGCAGAAATGAAGGACAGTATAGCAGGCAGGAGGAGAGAGGAGGAAGAAACACTTTTATTTCATTTTTATTTAGCTGTTCATCTTGGCTGTTTTCCCCAGCCTCAGGATGTGAACCCTGATTTATGGGATGAATGTGGACCACACTCTCTGGGAGGCAGCGGACTTAACCACTACTCCACCAGAGCGTGTCTCATGATAGACTTTTACTTAGTACTGTTTTTATTTGTGAACATTAAGACATTTATATTTTCATGGTGCACCACCCCTGTGTCTTAGTGGCTAAGGTGTAGGCAGTGTAAAGCCTCGACCCAGGTTTGAGACCAGGGGTCAGAGGAAGGAAAACAATTTTTTTTTTTTTTGGTTTTCATATTGAACTAGAAATATGCCTTAAAAATAATGCAAGTCAGTACTCCTTATTGTTTGCCTCACATTGATGCTAAAAATGGAGACTTCTGAGGGAGTTGCTTGAATTATTTGTCACTTCAATCATACTGTCCAGTTGAAGTTTATTGTCTGAAATTCAAACTGTGATGTTTGAATGTGACCATGATTTCTTGATTTGTGGTCCAAACTGTTTATCACCGAGCTGACAAAGGGGTACGCTATTACAAAGGTGTCCTGAGAAAACAAGTTACCTGTGAAGTGCTGTCCTGGCGGGTATGTTTTCGATGTCTGGCTCTATGTGCTGTTTTCTTTTAAAGGAAAGGTATAGGCAGGAACGAAGGCAAGTAGGTAAGCAGGCAGGAAGAGAGAGAAAGAAGCATTTTTATTTTTTTGTTTATTTAGTTGTTCATCTTGGTTGTTCTGCCTGGCCCCTGGACATGAACCTGGAACCTTGGTATGTATGTGGACTACGCACAACCGGAGGTGGCAGACCTAACCACTGTACACCAGGGAGCACCACTACTACCGTATTCAAGCTATTAGTCATTTTATTATGGTAAAATACATATAATGTGATTTACCATTAACTATTTTTATGTCTACAGTTCTGTGACATTAAGGACATTTATATGGTTGTGATACCATCTCCACCATCCATCTCTAGAACTCTTTTCATCTTACAAAACAAACTCTGTCCTCATTAAGCAATGACTCCCCATTTTCTCCTCGTTTACCATTCTGCTTTCCATCGGTATGAATGTGACTCCAGGTCCCTCAGATAAATGTGTGTCGGATTACTTTCACTTAGTATACTGACCCCAGGTTCATCATGTTGTTGCTTTATATAGGAATTTCCTTCCTTTTAAATGATGAGGAGCATTCATTGTGTGTGTGCACCGTGCATCTTGATTATCTGCTCATCCATCCATGGACGATGAGTTGTTTCTACCTTTGGCATTGTGAATAAGGCTGTTAGGAACATGGGGGCTGCAAATATCTGGTCAAGTCCCTGCTTTCAATTCTTTGGGGGTATATGCCCAGAAGTTTAGTGACTGGATCATATGGTAATGCTATGTCTTTCTATGTCTAGTAATAAAATTTTGTTGCTGATGCACTCTGGTGGTTTAGTGGTTAAGTCTGCTGCCTCTGGCCATTGCAAACCACATACATCCCAAGGATCCAGGTTAGTATCCTAGGGCTGAGGGGAACAAGTAAATAAAAATGAATAAATACTTCTTCCTCTCTCCTCCCACCTGTCTACCTGCCTGCTGCTCACCTTCATTCTTGCCTATACCTTTTCCTAAAAAGAAAAAGTTACTTATCTATGTTACTCCTTATTTCTATTATTCCTTAAACACATGTACTGTCTTCTGTGAATATCTGGTGCATGTGTGTCTTTCTGATTAGGTGTCTCTGAATGGCAATGCCTTTAGAGTTTTCATGTTAGAAGAATTTGGTCCCTTCCAACTGTGCGTATACATTTTACACCGAGCCTGAGTAGTCACAAGATAGGCAAAAATAAAACATGCGGGGACCCTTGAGGTACTGTCCCTTCATCTTGACTCAGTCCTGAGTTCCTCCATGCCCCTCTTGGCCCCAGGCTTCCCTTTAATCACCTCTGACTCCACTTAGAGCCCTGGTTTTAAAAGCAAAACAGCCCTTTAGGTGGAAGCCACACTCTCCCATGTTTCTTCAGCTATCTTTATAGTATTTAACATCTGAGTCCTCTTAATCCAACTTCCAAAGATCTGTTAAAAATGAATAAACAGGCAGAACCCTTTTGGCCTAACAATTTAGTTCACCAGACATAGTCCATGTCCATCCCAAGGATCCTGGTTCTAGACCCGGAGCCTGAGAAACAATTGAGATGAACAGTTGTATGAAAGAAAATGCTACTTCTTCCTCTTTCTTCCTACCTGCCTATACCTTTCCTTAAAAAAGAAAGAAAGAAAGAAAAAGCCAGTCTCAGAGGCATGAGTTGTTAAAGGGCTCATGTAAAACACCAATTAAAGCTTTTAGTCTTTCACTATGTTTTCACACAGACACGTAAAAGTGTGACTTGCAGCCACATAGTTTCGGCATCGAGTGGCCAGCTAATGGCCTTGTGTGTTCTGGTCAGTTCTATGAATATTAAGATTTCAGATGATTCCTCACAACTGTCCTGATGTCCCCTCACTTCTCAGACAATAGGGTGTTTTACTTTTGGGTAGAAATGAGGAAAGAGGAGCAAGGTTATACCCCTTTACACCTTTTTGGTAAAATCATCCATTTTGGAAGGAACTTCATCTGTGTTGGTGGTCTTCATTCCTGTTCCTGCCCCAGAAACTTCTACCAGGTTGCTCTGCTCTCCTATCCATCAGGGAACCATTAGAAGGAGAGGAGAGAGATAAGGACAAGCAGGGCCCAGTTGTGGCTGGTGCTGGAGCTGCCTGGGAGCCCCTGAGCCTGCCCTAGGTCTGTGGTCCACTGCGTGTTTTGCTGGTCATTGCACTTGGAGTGACTTCCTTTCAAAGTAAAAGGCGTGTCATTGCCTACCAGTTCCTGGCTGGTCCTCATTTGTAGCTTTCTGTCATGGAGACAGCCTGTGGACATAAACAGGTAATGACTCAGTCAACCTGACATCCTGCCAAGAGCCAGGTTTCCAAGTTTAGGAAAACAGACTCCTCGTGCTAAGGCCCAGTCCACAGTGCTGGAACGCTCTGCATGCTCTTTTGTTGATAGCTTTTCACATCCCTTCCCAGATAAGCACGTTTAGGAAGGTGCCCTTGGGGTCATGAGGGTGGTAACTTATTAGATTATGGCTTGTGCTCTGCCTGTGGGACTGATGGACTTGGAGCCTTGCCAGGCTGTGCCTCCCAGGGGAGCGGGGAGGCCCTACTGTTTGTTGTCACCTTAGGACCCAGTCAGACAAGTCAGGCTGGTTCACAGGACTTGGGACTCATCACCTGGCCCTCACACTTGAGAGTGGGCCTGGACTGGGATATCCCAGGGGGCAGTAGCAGATCTATGGGGCAGGAGAAGGGAGAGAGGGGATGGATGGTCCTGCCATTTCCACACAGAAAATATAGATTCTGAAGTGTGCATGATGGGGTGAAAAAAAGAGGGGATGGATGGTCCTGCCATTTCCACACAGAAAATATAGATTCTGAAGTGTGCATGATCGGGTGAAAAAAAGAGGGGATGGATGGTCCTGCCATTTCCACACAGAAAATATAGATTCTGAAGTGTGCATGATGGGGTGAAAAAAAGAGGGGATGGATGGTCCTGCCATTTCCACACAGAAAATATAGATTCTGAAGTGTGCATGATCGGGTGAAAAAAAGAGGGGATGGATGGTCCTGCCATTTCCACACAGAAAATACAGATTCTGAAGTGTGCATGATGGGGTGAAAAAAGGATCCAGCTGTTTTGTAGGGAGCGATTGGAGATGCGATGGGCTCCATGAAATTGAAATTTCCAAGTATCTTCATCAAACTCAGTCCTCAAACTCGGTCCTCACTGGATGGAAATGCTGCAGTGGTGTGAATGGAAAGTACTTCCCACCAGGTGAGCACTTTCTGCCTGGCAGGAGGTGAGGTGTGGCTGCCAAGATGATGGAGCCCTCAATAATAAGCCTTCATCCCCATCACTTGGCGGCTGCTTTGTGACCTGGTTTGACATTCCAGCCCCTCCTCAGCCTTTTCCCACCCAGATTCACCCCTGCTTCCTGCTGTTCTCTGCTTGTGTATGTTTTGATTCTAGCTAAGTGCCCTCCCCGACCAGTGGAGATGGCCTGTGGGGGCCCGTGCAGCCTCTGCAAGGGGAAGGCCTGCGTCTCCAGACTGCAGAGGCTTAGCTGCTCTGTGGCTGTGGGGTGGCTCACGTGGCTCTCTGGGGGGCAGCATGGAGAGGAGGCCCAGGGCAGGAGCCTTTGATAGAAATGAAAAAGCCTTAGAGGCACCCTTTGTCCCTGAGATCCTGGTCTATCGAGAACTTAGCGCAAATGGAATTTCAAAGAGAATGAGGGGCCTGTGGATACTGGCTAAGGACTGGCTCCTCTTCCTGTCTCTACTGTTCCCACTCATTTTTGCTGCAGCTGCCAGAAGGCAATGTCTTGGGGGATAGAAAGGGAAAAATGTTTTTGAGTATGTACATATGTTAGAAATGCAATGTTTTATATACAGACTTGGACTTTGAGGAAGAGTGCACACATCTGGCCTTTCTGCCTTGTTTCTGGATAGTTGGTAGTTCCCACAGTTTTCAGTGCGTTGAGCGTGGGTCTGTGGGTTCATCCCTAGAGTTCTGTCTCTTTATGAGGCAAAGTGGCTGTAGTTATTCCAGAGTGACATGGGCAGTGGCTTGAGGCTCTCTGTCCTGTGCACACATGGCATCTGTCCTTGCACACGGAGCTGGTGGGGGCTCAGCTGCCTCAGTCTAAGTCTGGGGAAGTGTTTGGCCTTGAAGCAGCATTACGTTTGCTGACACATAGTAGGTTTAAGATTGTAGAAGAAATGATATGAACCAGAAACCTGGTTTTGATACATCTTTATCTAATTTAAAAGAGCATCTTTATTCTGAGTTTGCAGAGGAACAAAAAAAGAACTACCTACCTACTCCTTAATGTCTTGAGGTCTTAGGACTTAAACTTGAATTTTAAAAATGTGTGTTGATCGCTTAGAATTTTCTTTGAGTTGTCCTGCATAGTTTCTCATATTAATTTCAACTTTAATGTCCAACTTGATGTTTGTTGCTCGATATTCTGATCAGCCCACATTTATTTACTACATGGTTGCAGATTTGTAAAAAGGTGCCTGTTAAGATAGGCTCATTTGTGGTGCCTTCCCCTCTAATCTCAGCTGTAGCTTCTCTCGGGCCAGTCAGTTGGGCCTGTGGATACAGCAGTGTGGACAGGGAGTAGTAGGCACTGTTGGGGCTAGTTTCCATCCTTCTCAGAGTACTTCTGTGGGGCTCACCCACCTGTGATTAGTCATTCCTTTCCGACTGTTAAGGGGTGACCCTTGTCTGTTGGTTGTCTCTGTGGACAGAAAGTGGAGACATTTGCTAAGTATTAGAAGGTCTGAAAGGCAGGTTGTGACCAGTGAACTGTATTTTGATGTTTTGCCATAAAATGAGCTGATATATTTAGCTTCAGAACTACCACTCACTTTGAAACAGACATAAAAGAATGGGGTGAACTTCACAAAGGGCTTGTATTTCCATATCTCTCAAGTTATTGTTGCTTCACCTGTTATGTTAAAAGCTCAACTATCAAATACATAACACATACTTAAAGAAAGGATTCAAAGGGCTTTCTCCAGTAGGGAGGAAGGACTGTTTTAAGAAAATCCTACTTGCTCCTTCCTTTTTTTGTAACTCGAGGTCACTGGTGTGTGAGTACTGAAATACAAGACACAGAGCTCCACAGTGAAAGAGAACTGTCCAGAAAGGAGAATGGAGACTGTGTCATTCACCCAGGCTGCCGGAAGCTGTAGAGACGGGGTTGATCTGAGCTAGCTGGCACAGCAAGGTCACTGAATAGAAAAAGACTTGTTTTTAATCTGCCTCTGATAACTGAGCACCATTTTTTTCATTGGAAGAGTTGGGCATCAAGCAAGTGTATGTCCTCCTGCCCTCTTGATAGCTCCACACAAGCTTCTGTGCTCCCCATGTTTTCAACTTAGTTACCAGGTGTTCCCCTGGCCCTGGGGGGCCGGGATGCGATTCCAGAAAGGAAATAGCAGCCATTGAATTCACTGGTGGCTAAACCACATCAGTAAAATAGGGACAAGTTGAAAGTATTGACTAAGGTCAATTTCAAGGCCAATTTTGGCCAAGGCCAAAGCACTTCACCAAGGCCTACACCGCCAGTATACTTTGGGGCAAGGATATACATTTTTCAATTTAAATGTGTTGGACATCAGTCAGCTTTTGGGGAACTAAGGTGCTTGTGAGGACTCCTGCCTTCCCTTCTTGGAGCATCTGAACTTCTAGCACATTCCTGGTATTTTCCCATGTTCTCCCAGCCTCTCTCTGGAAGAAGTTCAAGCCCCTCTGGAAAAGACTTCACCTGTTTAAGGAGCTGTGGCTTTGATTGCAGTAACTGAACCTTCTTGGTGTGGATAATTTGTATAATTTCTATGTGCAGAGGACTTTCTGGATGTGTAGGTATCTTCTCTTTGCAAGGGAGGGATAGTAAACTCCATGACTCTTATTTTTTTATGATGGTTCCTTGGAAGACATTTGTGTGCGGGTGTGGAAGGGGCATCTGTCTGGAAGTCTAGCAGTGTCATGGGGGGCGTATCTCCATGACCATGTGACGTCTAAAAGATCACCCGGGCTCATCGTAGTTGTTAATATATTGCATTTATGCAGCATCTAAAGAGGTGTTCTTTCCTATAAGAATACAGCTGGATTTTTTTTTTTTTTTTTTTTAAAGGAAAGGTGCAGGCAGGAATGAAGGCAACTAGGCAGGTAGGCGGGAAGAAAGAGGAGGAAGAAGCACTTTAATTTCATTTTTGTTGCTCACACTGGTTATTTCCTCCTGGACCCGGGAATCAAACCCAGGGGTATGTGGCCTTGCATCCCGTCAGAAGCCATTGACCTAACTGTTGCTTCACCGGGGTGCACCAGCTTAATTTTTTTTTTAAACACTAACATGTGAAAAGATAGAGAATTTAAGCAGAATAAAAGTAGAACATATAAATCCCATCACAGAGGAAAAACACAGAGTTTTAGGAAAAGCCTTCTTACACATGTCATATATTAATTTCATAGAATTTATATAAACAGGACCATATTGCAGATGACATTTCTAACCTCATCTTTGTTTTTTTGACAGTATTTTGGACATTACATTCTATTTACAGAATCCCTTGAAGCTAAAACGTTAGATGGTGTTTCTACTTTACAGAAATCAGAATGAGACAGAGAAGTCTTTCCTAGGGCCACATTGCTAGTAAGAAAGTTATGAGTTCATAGTCCTGACTTTGAGCAAAGTGCTAATTTTGCCAGATAAGTCTAAAAAACTCTTCTTTAATGAGACAAAGACTTTTTTTTTTTTTTTTTTTACCCGTGTGTTGGAATTTTCCCTCCACTAAAATTTTGCAGTGTGACTTGGATCAGTATTTTTAAGCGTTGTGATTTTACTTCCTTCTTGTTTTACTGGATTTTAGAGCCAAGAAGCAGGGTATGGTGGTCCCCTAGGGCACGGAAACTCCCTTTTTCTATCGTCAGCCGATATGACACTAATGGGACTTAGTGATACCCTACTTGGATTTAAAAATATTAAATATTAATATTTAATGCTTTTTGGGCACTTACCGAATGCCAGACAGATCTCCATTTCTTAACAGCTGTTTGAGCTGTAGTTCACCTGCCATGCAATTTGCCTCTTTAAAGTGAACCATCCAGTGGTTTCTGGTGATACAGGTATCACCACGGTCAGTTTCAGAACATTCTTATCACCCTGGGAAGAAACCCTGTTCTCATGAGCAGCCGTTCCTCATTTCTCCCCCTCCCCCATCCTAGGCAATCACTAATTTACTTTCTGTTTTCATAGATTTGCTAATTCTGGACATTTCTTATAAATGGCAAAATGTGGTCTTTTGCATCTGGGTTCTTTCACTTAGCACAAGGTTTGCAAGGTTCTTCCATGCAATAGCATGCATTGACGCTCCATTCCTCCTGGTTGGGTCTTCTTTCCCTCTCCCTCCTTTTCCAGAGTCTTGGAAGCCAGAGCGCAGAGGGAGTTCTTCCGGGCTTTCTTCAGGCTGCCAAGGCAGGAGAAGCTGCATGCTGTCCTGGACTGTTCCCTTTGGACACCATTCAGTCGCTGCCACACTGTTGGGCGGATGTTCACCTCTGACAGTTACATCTGCTTCGCCAGCAAGGAGGACGGCTGCTGCAATGTCATCCTCCCGCTCAGAGAGGTAGCCAGCCTCTGGCCATTGACCATGGTGGCTGTGGGACAGGGCAGGGGGCCGGGGGCACACAGCCAGGGCTTGCAGCTAGAGCTGAGTGTCTTGGGGAAGTGTGACCTGAACTTGACCACTACCCATGTGGCTGTGACTTTTTTCTGTCATGGCAACCTGGAATTTGCATAGAAATGTTTGGTGGGAACAGGCACTCCAACCTCCCTGTTATTGATAAAGCTGTGATTAAAAAGTACGCGCCTAGCAATTAAAACTTTTCCAGCCGCTCTTTAGGAATGGATTCTCCTCTTTCAGCTACAAAAGGGGAAAAATAAAAAAGTAACTGCTACAAAGCATCACCTTTTGAAAATAAATGTAAACTTTCTGGGCTTCTATCCCTGCCTGAAACTTTAGTTTAAAATTTACAAGATAGTTTCTTGAATATGAAACAGGTCCTTTCCTACTATCAAATTCCAGAATGGGGAGCTACCTGAGTCTTCTTCCAGATCTGACCAAGCAGGCTCAGTCCTGTGGTTTCAGGGCATCTGCACTGTAGCAATTCCCACAGCTCTCACACACCTGACTCCAGGTTCTTGCTCTTGTAACATATGGACTAGACACACTCTTCTTGAAAAAACTCAGACTTCTTCATTCATGTGATCTACTTTCATATCTTTTTTTTGAGTAATACATGCCTTCGTTTTATAAATATTCTTATTTATGTGCAGAGCAAGAAATCCAGGAGTTGCAAATGTGTAATATACACATAACAGTTTGTCCTCTGAACCATTTTTAAGTGGCTAGGTCAGTGGTATTCATTCATTCACATTATTGTGCAGATATCACCAGGACTTTGTCTTCCCAAACAGAGCCTGGTAACCTCTCAGCACGATCCTCCACGCTCCCTGCCACTGCCGCTGGCAGCTGCCTTTCTGCTCTCTGTCTCTACCAATCTGACTATTCTAGTGTCCCCTGTAAGTGGAATCACACGGTATCTGATACTGTGACTGACTTATTTCACTGGACATAATGTCCTCCAAGTTCATTCAGGTAGCATGTATCAGAATTCCTCTCCTTTTTAAAGCTGAGTAGCATTCCTTTGTTTGCATGTACCACATTTTGTGTATCCATTAACTACTGAGAAACACCTGAGTTACTTCCACCTTTTGACTGTTTTGAATAATACCGCCTTTTAAAACTTGGCACTCATTTCTTACTGCAGATATTTGGTTTTGCCTTCTATCCCAGGATGTTTTCTGAAAATGTACAGTCACATGTCATTTGATGACAGTCCCATTAATGCCAACTTCATATATGATTGCTATAGCCAAAAGGCTAAAACTTGTAGCCTAGGTGTTGAATAGACTGTACCACCTAGGTTTGTCTAATTATACTCTATGATGGTCACACAATGATGAGATTGCTCTAACGGGGCATCCCTCAAAATAGAGTAATTCCTCCTTCATGGATGCATGTCTATAGTTAAATGTCTGCCTCTCTTCCTTCTTGTTGAATCTTTGCATGTGTGATTTCCTGCAATAGGTAGTGAGCATTGAGAAAATGGAGGACACAAGTCTGCTGCCTCACCCCATCATTGTCAGCATCCGGAGCAAGATGGCCTTCCAGTTTATTGAGCTCAAGGACAGAGACAGCTTGGTTGAGAGCTTGCTCCTGAGGTTGAAGCAGGTGCACGCCCACCACCCTGCGCATTACGACACCACCCAGGATGAAGACATGGTGAGGGCCTTGGAAACAGTGGAATTGCATACATTGAAAATCCCTTTTTGCGCTTCCTCTAGGGCAGTCGTCTCCAGGGGAGAGTGCACGTAAAGGAGATTCAGCTGGTACAAGAGTGTCAGGCCCGTGTTTCAGGGAGCCTATCATTTCTGATACACTGGGGGTCCTGAGTGGGTGTCACTCAGGATAGAGGCCACCCCACAGGGATTAGAGAGGTTAATGGGGCTGAGGGGTCACCCCACTCTCAGGTGAGAGGATTTGACAGGTTAGTGGGGCTGATGGGCACCGTCCTCCATGTTATAGAGAAGGTTGATGGGGGACACTCCCATGTTTAAGGCATTGACAGCCAGCCCCTCATAAGGTGAGGGGATTGGTTAGATATCACCCCAGAGGTTAATGGGTTCCTTCCTCACACTTAGAGTGGTCCCTCCCCCAGGTTGGAAGGGATGATGTCATTTGGAGCAGATGTAACTTGCTGAAAGAGAAGTCCCATTGTCTTAAAGGTTGGAAAGCTGCAAATATGAACCTGGGTCCTTGTCTCCTGTTCTTTCCCAGCTGCACCCCTCATTCTTAAACTGTTTTCATCTAAAGTAGTGACAGAGAGGAAAGGAGATAAAGTCAGTAACTTAGAGCTGTTTTCTCGACTTGCTCATCTGCAGCTCTGGAAGGTGAAGGAAGATGAGACCACCCATAAGAAATCATGTTTTCTGCTCTCGCTTGGCCCCATGTTCTGTGTGCATGAGCCTCGCTGGGAAAATGTGGTGTAGACCATTCCTTAGGATCAAATCTGTTTCCCCCGAGTAATAAGTAGACATATTTAAGTTTATTATGTTCAAGCCTCCAGAGGTCCCATAAAATAATGACCTCTGTCTCTCCCCCTCCCTCCCTCCCTCCCTCCCTCCTTCCTTCTCTCTCTCTCTCTCTCTCTCTTTCTTTTTCTCCCTCTCTCTCTCATTTTTTGTTTCCTATATAGACTTCACCTGTGTTTCATTCAACCAGCATGTGCAGTGACCACAAATTTGGGGATCTTGAAATGGTGCCTTCTCAAAATAGTGAGGAAAGTGAAAAACAGAAGAGCCCAAGGCTGCACCCTGAGGCCCTGATAGCTGTCTTCCAGCAGTCGGGCAGCCAGAGCCCTGACTCGAGAATGGTGGGTGGAGTCTCTTCCTTGCTGACCACTCACAGAGTTGGCACAGGGGTGGGTTCCACTGTGTGATGTCCCTGGAGCCCTGTCCATCAGCAAAGCAGGTGTGGGCCGTTGCCAGGCAACCCTGAGCAGCTCACACCCGGCCTCTTGCCTTTCCTCCTTGGCACAGGGGGAAGGGACTGCGAGGACAGTGCCTGAGCACCTCTGGGTGCTATGAGGATGTGGTCAAAAAGAGGGTGGAGCCTCTCAACCTTCCCATCAGTGATTTTCACATAGCTCTCAGCTGCCTGTCCTAGAGGTCATGAGTAGTGTCCCTATGGGTATTTCCGAGATGCAAAACAAGTTTTTCTCCTTTATCCAGTGGCATCTGTCTGTGATCCTTGTGACAGCATTTCTTTTTTGTCTTTGGGAACAAAGGGTCTCCTGTCTGCTAGTTCTACTGAAATAAAATAAAAAGTGTTACATTTACTTCCAACTCCCTGTAGCAAGAATCTTTGGGAAATGTCGTGTACAGAGAATAAGTAGACTAGAAACTGCACTTGGAAATGGTGCTGAGCAGGTGGGAAGCTGTGC
This sequence comes from Solenodon paradoxus, assembly GCA_004363575.1. NCBI lineage: Eukaryota > Metazoa > Chordata > Mammalia > Eulipotyphla > Solenodontidae > Solenodon > Solenodon paradoxus. The sequence continues at coordinate 52,097 of RJWH01005635.1, read as the reverse complement.
TGTGTCCATGCGTCCCGGGCGGCAGCTGTGAATGGTATTACTCTGAGCTGTGTCTTAGCGCTTAATGACTCCTGTATAACAAGTAATGAATTTTGTTCAATCAAAAATGAATGCTTGTTGACTAAACATGGGCGGGTAATGAATATATGCCTGTATTTCTCCCGTTCCTAGAGAATACAGATAATTATAAAGCATATAGAAACACCATGTTTAAAAGACATTAAACACTCCTGCCATCTGCGGATCATTTTAAAGGACTTTTAGTTGCCTAGAGAAATAGTATCATTCTCATTTCTGATCCTGAGAACTATGTCATTTGGGGGGCTGTGTTTTTCTGCTGTCAGGAAAGTCAGGACAAATTATGAGACCTCCTTGCTCCCCTTTGCCCTCTGAGCTGACCTGTGTTTTAGCAGTGGCTCTGTGTGGACATCCTGAGGAAGCTTCCCCAGTGCCCCACCCTCACATCTGCTCTGGGCTCTGTTAGTGTTTGGAAGAACCCATTCTTCTCAGCTTTGCCTGGGGATTGGCACTTTGTGTCTGTAAATGCTCCCATGGACTCTGACTTCTAGAACTCTGATGTTCTTTATACAAAACATTTTATCTGGGAGTAACATTGGTTCAGGTAAGGGCTAGCACTCTTTATACCCACCTTTTAGTAGGAGTTCAAAAATGTTTGGTGGAAGAATTGCTTGTTACGGTTAGTTCTGTTAGCAGAGGCAGGATGGGGCTCTGGTGGAAGATATGGGTGGACTTGTACATTAAAGGTGTTTCTGTTTCTAGTCCAGAGAACAGATAAAAATAAGCCTGTGGAATGACCACTTTGTGGAATATGGAAGAACTGTGTGTATGTTTCGCACAGAGAAGATCCGGAAGCTGGTAGCCATGGGGATCCCTGAGTCTTTACGAGGCAAACTCTGGCTCCTGTTTTCAGGTAAGTGTTTCTGGTGTCTTTAGGCTAATTATTATTTCTGGAGCAGAAACAGGAACAGGTGCTCAAGGACCCAAATTTGAGCAGATGAAGTTCTGCCTTTGAAATGCTCTACAATGGGAAGTGTGGGACCTTGGTCTAGTTGCTTGGGGTCTCTGGGCAGTAGTGTCCTTCCTGGTCAATGTGAGGTCTGACCCAAGTGATCTTGAAAAATGACTGAGTTTCTCTGTAGTCCTGGGAATTCTGTTAAACTCCTAGTACATGAAGTGCCTCTCCAGGACCGGAGTTCTGAAGTATATTAAACAAAACAAAACAAAAAACCCAACAAACCTAAGTTGTTTGCTTTGTAGTGGTGGTGAAATAAATCCTTAGAGCTCCTTTCTGTTGGTCCCTCCTCTGTTGAAGATACGTAATTCCCATAGCAGGCAAAACTGTAGGAATGCCTACCTTCTTACCTCTTCTTCTACCACTTACCCTTCAGTGATGGCCTTGTCCAACCTTAGGCCCTGGCACTCTCCCTCTCTGCTGTTTGGTGACATCAGGGAGTACCTCATCAGACACTTAGTGATGGGTGGGCTGAGACTAGAACTAAACTTCTCCAGAGACAGCTGTGTAAGCATTTTTCTTTCCACATGGATTGTGAGCCATTTTGTCCCACTTGGTAGAGGAGCTAGAAGAGGGAATGATGTGGCTGTGCTGGTCCTTTTAGGGTGCTGTGGGGACATGGTGATGAGATCCTGTTCTCCTAGGTATGCTGTGCCCATGTCAGCAATGAGCCACCGGGAGGCTGTCCTCTCCCTGCTCCCTCTTCCTGGACCTCCCCTCATCCCCAATAATCTCTCTGACCTTACCCGTCTCCCTAGAAAATAGCCTAGATCCTCCTTTCCTCCCATGGTTTTCAGATAAAGATTCCATACTTTCTGTCTGACTTGACGGAATTGGTGGCAGGCAGTTGGAATCCATTGATGCTTCTCTGACCACACCCACCTTGTTTCCATGCCATGTCACTCTCCTGTTGCCACCGACCAAACATACCATGGAAACACTTTTTAAAATTAAAATGTCTTCTGTATTTTTGTATTTAATAAAAAGTGTATATTCATAGTTGAAAAATAACAAAAATATGAAGAAGTGAGCAAAGAAGATAACATTGTTCATAATTTCACTACCAAAGGGTGATACCTGTTAATGCCATTGGCTTATATTCTTTTAGGTCTCTTTAATGTACATATATATGTATACACATATACTTTTTACATGAGAGATCAAATGCTCAGTTCATACAGAGCTAGCTTTTCATTCAAGTGATAGGATGTTTCCTTTGATGATGGAAAGATCTCTAAAATACTCAATTTGTTGCTGAATGAGTGACAGCTGTTTGTCTATGCTGATCATTACACATGGGTGCCATAATGATTAGTTGGTAATTGATGTTGAGGAGGAAATTCTAAGCCCAATAAGAATTAAGTGTTACCTAGCTATTGAAGGCAGAAGGGCCCTTTCTACTTCTGCTCTCCAGGAACCTCCAATGTGTAGGGCTGGCATCAGTCCTGGAGCCACCCTCCCTACCCCTGGCAGGATCACTGGCTAAACCCAGGGTGCCCTGCTGCTAGAAGCTCATGGGGCAGCTTGGCAGTGGTGGCCTGTGCTTTGTTCTCCTGCGCATCTTGAACACAGTTTTCAGAGGTTCCTTTTGGGAGCTTGTCTCCTTGGTAAAAAATCGTGTGTCTTCACTTAACCATAACTGCATCTTCTCATGTGCTTATCTAGATGCTCAATAATTGTTGAATGAAAATCGTGTATATATGTATGTGTATGTACATGCATTTAAGTGTGCGTGCATTGTATATGTGTGTACATAGGTTCGTGTTTGTATATATGTATACATAGGTGTCTGTGTGTGTGTGTGTGTGTGTGTGTGTGTGTGTGTGTGTAATGACGCTTGACAACCTGGACCCCTGTGCAGTTGGTTTTTATGATTGGCCTTCCATATTCTCAGGTTCCATATATGCAGATTCAAACAACTGATTCCAAGGTTGGTTGAATATGAATCTGGAACCTAGCAGACAGAAAAAAATCCACTCTATGTGAACCCATGAAGTTCCAAGCTGTTGTTCAAGGGTCACCTATATATGTGTACACACACACGCACAACACACTCTCACACACACACCTCCTGTTATTAGGGAATGTGATGTATTAATAGCATATTAAGTCTTCTGATTAAGATGGCGACCTGGTAGGAGAACTCGTGCAGCAGAACTGGGACACGGAGCTGGGCCAGAGGGTCTAGGCACAGGGCGGAAGGAGGACCAGCGCCCTGGTGAGAAAATTATACTGGGCGCTGCCATAATCAGAAGGCAGCTAGTGGAATCATCCACCCACAGCCCCTCCCACCAGAGGAGTCCTGTGCTCCAGAGACACAGAACGCACCCATGGAAAGTCCTGCCCTCAGGCTTGAAGGAAGAGATTCTTCCAGAGGGAGAAAAAGTTAACACTGCTCACTATCTCCACCTTGTGGGTAGAGGTGAAACTACAGTCTGATTGCCAATTGGGGGCCAACAGTAAGGTGATCATTGCATTTGGGAGCTGGGACTTTGGGGGAAGACTCCGCATCTCCCACACAAATTCCAACCCCATGTATTGAACATATGGGAAGTAACAGAAGACCCACATAAGAATTAAACAAATCCAACCAGGGGTGATGCCACAAAACTCAAGAAGTTCCAGAGTTTAAACCAAGATCTAAGCTTACTCAGTGCAAGTCAATACCCTACACGAGTCCATCTCTGCAGGGAAACCTAGTCCACAGAAACATAAGCAGAATGTCAAACAGCAAAAACACAGAGAAATACATGTGCAATGATGAATACAACCAAAAACCCAGGAGAAAATCTGAAAACACCAGATTATGCAAACTACCTGAGGATGAATTTAGGGCGACAGAAATAAACATAATTATCAAAATCAAGAACACAATAAAGTAAGAAAAAGAGAACAGTGTAAAAGAGAAGAAATGAAGCAGCTCAAAACAGATGTCAAAATAACACAATAACTGACCAAAAAAATTCAAGAGAGGGACTTAGGAATAGGATGGATGAAGCCTCCAGTGGAATCAGTGAGCTAGAAGATAGGGTAGAGGATGCACTGAAGAAAACCAGCAAAGAGATAAAAGAATGCAAAGAAATGAAGACAGCATTTAAGACCTATGGGATAACATCAAAAGAAACAACATTCATATTATAAGGATCCTAAAAGGAGGAGAGAGAGAAAATGGGGCAGAAACTGTATTTGAAGAAATAGCTGAAAATTTTCCCAACCTGAAGGGTGAAACAAGCCTCCAGACCCAGGAAGTGCAAAAAGTCCCTAATAAAAGAAACCCAAGCAGACCTACACCTAGACACATTGTCATCAAAATATCAAAAATACAAGATAAAGAAAGAATCTTAAAAGTATCCAGAGAAAAATGAGTCACATACAAAGGATTGTTAGTGGACTTGTCAACTGAAACTCTCCAGGCTAGGAGGGAATGGCATGATATATTCAAAAAGGTGAAAGAAAAGGATTTTCAGCCTAGGATACTATACCCTGTGAGATAACCACTCAGGACTGAAGGGATGATAACAAAACAAAACAAAACAAAAAACACTTTTCCAATAAGTAATAGCTAAAGGAATTTATTACCACAAAACCAGTTCTACAAAAAATACTAAAAGATACTGTGTAAAGTATATCAGAACCCCACTTATGAACAGATCTGTTAAATCTATTCATCTGTGTTCATTAGAGATTCTGGTCTGTAATTTTCTTTGTTGGTGATGTTTCTGTTGGCTTTTTCTGTCAGCGCAATGTTAGCCTCATGGAGAGTGTTGGGAGTGTTCCCTGTTCAATATTTTGGAGGCGTTTGAGAATAATAGGTATTGATTTTTCTCTGAAGGTTTGGTGAAGCTCATTGGTAAAGCTGTCAGGTCCTGGGATTTTATTTTTAGGCACATTTTTGATTACCTCTTTAGTTTCCTTACTTTTGATTGTTCTATGGGGCCTATTCAAGAACTTGGCATATATTATTTAAGATAAGCCTGTGATGTAGATTTTATTAACCCCATTTTATAAATGAGAAAACCAAAGCTACAAAAAGTCTGCCTATGTTTATGTAGAATGCAAGTATCAAAACTACGGTTCACAGTTCTCTGTGCTTAAGATTTTAGCTTGTTGAGTTTTAGTTATTGATATTGTTTTGTTTGGAAAGATAATGCTCTCTAAAGTTTTTGGATTTTACTTTCGTCACACTGAGTTTTTCTTTTTAGTTACCATATTCTTGATAATTCCAGTTTTTAACTTTTCTAAATTAAGGAATTGTGACTCAAGTTTGTATTATGAATTTTTATATATTCTACTGTATTCATTTTAAAGTTTAATTGTTTTGGAAATATCCACCATGTTGTACTCACCTGAGTTTCTTTTGACATAAATACTTGATGTGATAAATTATGTTCATGGCCTGAAAAAACTTTTTTTAAAAAAGCATATTAATAAAAGTATTCTGATGTGACTTCTCCCCCTTCTCTGTTTAAGATTATTCTTAGAAAAGCCACATTCATTTTTTTTGTCCTCATAGAAATGCAATCTTTTTGGTTGTGTGCGGTCTCAAAATATTTTATGTCCCTCAAGTAACAAGACTCCACTGAGGTCCTCTGGCAGGACAGGACCCTCCTAATGTGGACACTGGTCATTGGTCTTCCTTGTGCAATTCCTTTTAAATTGTCAGATGCCATTACCGATCTCGCCTCGCATCCCGGTTACTATGGGAACCTGGTGGAGGAGTCCATGGGGAAGTCCTGCCTGGTGACAGAGGAGATAGAAAGGGACCTGCACCGCTCCTTACCGGAGCACCCTGCCTTCCAGAATGAAACGGGAATTGCTGCTTTGAGGAGAGTTCTGACGGCCTATGCCCACCGGAACCCCAAAATTGGATACTGCCAGGTGAGGTGGGCACCAAGGAACATGTGTCCTATTAGTCCATGTCATGTCTGGGTTGACCCCCAGGCCTCTGCTGTAGAATGGGATTGATGGAGCTTCCATGGACTTTTAACTTTCTCCATGTCTACAGAAATCTTAGAAGTTTTTCAAATGGTAGTGCTATTTGGAGAGGAAAAGTTGGGCATATCACTGTCCCTCAGGAATCATGAATAAAAGTTAAGATGTTTTGGGAACAGTTCCAGAGCTTAGGGATATAGCAAACAAGCACAAAATAAAAACCAGCAAATTCAAACAGTTACCACCACTAAACCTACCACAGCACTGACTCAGACATGCTTCTGGCAATTAAAAATAGAAGATTTTAAACTTTGTTTCCTTGTGGTCAGCAACTTCAGGGGGTGAAAAAAGTTGTGTGTGTGTCTGGACATATACACAGAGAATGGCTGCATTTGATCTGAGTCTGAGCCAAAATTCAGCTCAGCTGAAAAGCCAGCCTTAGTAGAGGGCCATAGTGAGGGGATGGTGGCCAGTGGTCACCTCACAACCATCGGAGTGATTGGGGTCCACTGTCATGCTCATGAACAAAATCTTGATTCTTGTGACTCGTTTGGGCTTGTGTGATTTTTAATGTCTCTGTGGCACCATGAGGTCTGGTCAGTAACTGTCCCCTCCCCTGTGACCCCGCAGTCCATGAACATCCTGACCTCTGTCCTGCTGCTCTATGCCAAGGAGGAGGAGGCCTTCTGGCTGCTGGTAGCCGTGTGTGAGCGGATGCTGCCTGACTACTTCAACCACCGAGTCATTGGTAAATTGCTGTCTTCCTTCTCCCTGAACCTGGGGGGATGGTGTCAAAGCCAGGGCAGAGACCGTGGTCATCGATCCTGGTTATAATCCTCATACCACTCAGTCTCTGCAGAAGCGCTGTTTGGCTCTTGAACCTGCAAAATGTATGAGTCCACTTCTCTGGCAGTATTGGCAATATGGTAGAGTAAGGCAGGCTGAATACTCCCTTCTACGAACACCTACAGAAAACATTTTTAGATGAATATCTGAACTTACAAGAAGGAAAGAACATTCCTTCGGTTCAGGGAACAATTTGAAAAGTGAAAAACAGTGGTGTTTCACTGATGCTGTGACCGGGACAAGGGAGGGGACTCTTGCTCCTGTTACCTCAGGGAGCTCAAGCAGAGTGGAGATGTTCCCTTCCCTGAGGGAGAGGGGGCCTGGAGCTAAAGGGCAGATTTGGCTGTGGAATGTTTGAAGATTTGAATGAATGAACATCTGCCCACAGGAGACAGCAAAGATGTTCATTGGTTCTGTTTGAGTATGTTTGGGCGTGCTGGGCCAACTCGTGAGCCCACAGCTCTCTTGTACATTGTGCCAGTTCATGCCACTGAGATTAGAATTTGTCCTATCTCTGGTCCAGCAAACGAATTGTGGAGAAAATGACATAAGAAATGGCTTCACCTTAGTGATAATCTTAGGGATACTTTTTAGTAGGGGAGTTGGAGACTGCTAAAATTAGGGTGATAGCAGTAGGACCAGAAACAAGAGAAACAATTTGAGGCAGAATTTGGTAGTGGACTGGATGGATTGGACAAGGCAAGAAGAAGATGCTTGAAGGTCGATGTCTTAAGAACTGATGGAATGTGATGACAAACTAGGAGAAAGGAAGGGCTGAGGATGGTTGATTGGGAAGGAGGCAACTGCTTCTCTTCTTTGGTGACCTTTTTATGTGCCTTTGACAGTCTTTCCTGGCTCCCTTCATGGGCAGGAGTGGTTAATTGGCTTGCTTCCCTTTTCACTCTTATCGTGGGAGGTGGTTTACCCTTGTATAGAGCAGCCAGGAGTAATCAGAACCTCCCAGTCTTTGGGAGGGGCATGCTGTGAAAGCCTTAGTCAAAACCGCTAGCTGATTAGTGTTGCCATGGGACAGTATATACTCAAGGATAACTTCCACATTCTCCAAGATAAGATGTATCCACCTGTGTGACCACCACCCCAGTACAGGAGACAGAGCATCTGGCATATTTCCAAAACTCACCATGTTCTCTTCTATCCCTTCTTTGCCAGAGGCAGCCCTTGGTGTACTGGTCTCAGTAGCCACAGATTAATTGACCTTTTCTTGAACTGTTATTATAAATGCAATAATAGAGAATTTTCTCTATTGTGTCTGACTTCCTTCACACAACACTCAAGATTGTTCATTGTTTATCTTGTCACCTGAATGGACATTTGAATTGTTTCCAGTCTGGGGCTATAATAAAGTTAAAATGAATACTTGGGTATAAGTCTTTTGTGAATGTAGATTGTTCGTTTTGGGGCTATTTACCCTGGAGTCTTGAACTTGGGTCTATACTTCCATAGTCCAAGCCACAGAGAGGTGTTCATTGCCTTATTACTAAGTTGTAGTTATTTATCGTGATAGAAAACCTTTGTCGGATATGTACATTACAAATATTTTCTGAGTTTGAAGTTTGAATTTTCACTTTATTAGCGGTATCTCAAATGGATCTTCAATTTTGATGAAGTTCAATTTATCATTTTTTTCTATGGTTAATACTTTTTGTGTCCTCGGAAATTTTTCCTTTTCCCTGTATTTTTTAAGTGTTAACGGTATTAGCTTACTAACTTAGCTTTATATTCTTTTCTGACTGGTATAAAGTATACCGTTTGGAGGGCTCCAGATTCTTCCCCTCTCCACCAGATATGCATTTGATTGAGCACTATTTTTGGAAAGTATTATGCTTTCCTCATAGAACCAACTATCTTAGACAAAATATCAGGACTTAGTTAAGTATAAAAGTGAGTTTTGTCTTCTGGATCAAAGCTCTGTTTCATGTTCTGCTCATCTCAGTTTCTTTTCTAATTAAATTTTTTATTGCAATTTTGATTTACAAAAGTATTTTTTTGGTTGTGTAGTATTCCATCACATATATATCTGTATCTGTATCTGTATATCTATATCTATCTCTCTATTTATATCTGTCTATACATATGTATATCTATATATATATATATGCACCACATTTTCTTCTTTCATCTGATGTTGGGCACTTAGGTAGCTTACAATTCTTGCCTATTGTAAATAATGCTACAATAACCATGGAGGTGCATATATCTTTGCGACTTAGTGTTTTGTGTCTTTTGGGTAAATACCCTAAAGTGGTATGTGACAAGATCATATGAGATTTCCATTCTCAATTTTTCGCAGAATCTCCATATTGCTTCCCACAAGGGTTGCGCCAATTTATACTCCCACCAACAGTGTGAAAGGGTTTTCTTTTCTCTGCATCCTTGCCAACATTTATTTCCAGACTTTTGGATAATAGTCAGTCTCACAGATGTAGGGTGATATCTCATTGTTTTGATTTGCATTTCCCTAAAAACGTGAGGAATAACATCTTTTCATATGCCTATTGGCCATCTGCATGTCTTCAGAGAAATGTCTATCCAATTTGTTCAATTTTTGATTGGTTTATCTTTCTGTTTTTGAGTTTTATGAGTTATTTATATATTTTGGATATTAAGTCCTTGGCAGATGTATGGTGTTTAGATATGTTCTCCCAGTCAGTAGTTTGTCTTTCTGTCTTGGTGACAGTTTCTTTTGCTGTGCAGAAACTTTTTAGTTTGCTGTAGTTCCATGTGTTTATTTTTGTTTTTATTTCTTTTGCCACTGGAGTCAATTCCCCAGTTCCTCTCTAAAGTCGTTGTAGTGGAATTTAATGCCTACGTTGCCTTCAGGTACTTTATTGTCTGGTCTTACATCCAGATTTCTAATGCATTTGTTAAGTGTTGTGAGTGGTGTTGGAGAGTGGTCTAGAGTCATTCTTTTGCATGTGGCTGTCCAGTTATCCCAACACCATTTGTTGAAAAGACTTTCTTTTCTCCATCATATGCTCTTGGCTCCTTGGTCATATATTAACTGACCATGTATGTGTGAGTCTATTTTTGGTGATTCGGTTCTATTCTACTGATCTATGCTTCTCTTTTTATTCCAGTATCATGCAGTTTTAATCATTATCATCTGTATTATATCTCAAGATCTGGAATGTGATAAACTCCATTTTTGATCTTTTTTTCCCCCCATGATTGTTTTGGCTATCCAGGGTCTTTTGTGATCCATACAAATTAAATTTTTTTGTTCTGTTTGCTTGAAAACTGCCAGTGGAAATTTGATGGAAACTAGTGAAAGGTTTGTTAATTTTGTTTATTTTTACAAAGAACCAGCTTTTGGTCTCATTGTATTAGGAATTACCTTTTTTTTTTTAATTTCTATTTTGTTTATTTCTGCTCAGATTTTTCTTGTTTCCTTCTTTCTACTGATTTTTGGCTTCAATTGTTGTTCTCTTCCTAATTGCTTTAGGTATATGGTCAGATTGTTTATTTGCAAGTTTTCTTGTTTCTTCAGGTAGGCCCGAACTGCTATAAACTTCCTTCATAGTACTGCTTTTGCTGCATCCCGTAGGTTCTGACAGCTTGTATTTTCATTCTTCAAGTATTTCTTGATGTCTCCTTTGATTTCCTCTTTTACCCAAGAGTCATTCAGAAGCATGTGTAGCCTTCAGGTATTGAACTTTTCAAGCTCTTTTTTGTGGTATATTTCTAGTTTGATGCCATTGTGATCTGAGCAGATACTTTGCATGATTTCAACCTTTGTAAGTTTGTTGACTTGTTTTGTTTCCCAGCATATGGTCTGTCCTTGAGACTATCCCATGAGCACTTGAGAAAAATGTGAATTCTGCAGTTATTGGGTAAAGTGTTTGGTAAATGTCTATTAAGCCCAGCTGTTGTAATTTGTTATTTAAGGATGTTCTTCCCTGTTAATTTTCAGCCTGGTTCATCTGTCCATTGTTGTAAGTGGGATGTTGACGTCTCCTCCTGTTATTATATTGCTGTTGATGTCTCTCTTTAATTCTGTTAATAATTGCTTTATGGATTTTTTTTTTAAAGGAAAGGTACCAGCAAGAATGATGATGAGTAGTCGGGCAAGCAGGAAGAGAGAGGAGGAAGCATTTATTTATTTTATTTAGTTGTTTGTGTTGGTCCTTGGATGTAAATGAACTGTGCCAACTGAGAACCGCCAGGGCTTGCCCTGTTTTATTTATTTTGATGCCTTCTTGTTTGGTACATATATATTAGTAGTAATTATGTCTCTTTGCTAAATTAAACATTATGTAATGTGCATTCTATCTTTTGTTACTTTCTTTTGTTGAAAATCTCATTTATATGATATAAGTATTGCCGTCCCTGCCTTTTTTAGGTTACCATTTTTTGTAGGATTGTCTTCCAACCTTTGATTTTGAGTCTTCATTTGTTTTTAGAACTTAGATGTGAATGCAGCAAGATGTGGGGTTATATTTTTTTAATCCATTTGGCCACTCTGTGCCTTTTGATTGGTCAGTTTAATTTGTTAACATTTAGGGTAATTATTGCTATGTAATTGTTTATTGCCACTTTGCTGTTTGTTTTCTGGGTGTTATTGCAGACCATACGTGTTCTCATCTCATTTTCTTTGAGAACATTTGTTGTGTTTGGCTTCCCTTTTCATTTTCTGCTTGATTTTTCTATGTATTTGTGTTGACATTTCTCTGGGGTTTGCATATAGGTTATATACTTAAAATCTCTTCTTAACTTGACAGCAAGTTAGTCTTGAACTCATTCTGACAGTTTTCATTTTACTCTGCTTCTCCCCACATTTCATATTTTTGAAGTCATACTGCTTCTAAGTGAGCTTTCTTTTCATTTTATAGAACTTCCTTTAGCAGTTCGGTAGGACTGGTTTATTTGTGATCAATTCCTTTAACTTTATCTTTCTTTGAGTTCTTAATGATAATCTAGCAGGTTAAAGTACCCTTAGTTGGAAATCCTTTTCTTTCAGTTATTTGACCTGCCTTCTGACCTGTAAAGTTTCCATTGAGAGATTCACAGTCATATGGAGGCTTCATTGTATGTAACTTGTTTTTGTCTAGCTTCTTTCAAGGTTCTCTGTTCTTGGTTTTTGTATTTTAATGATCATGTGTCTTGGTGTGTGACTGAGTTTCTTCTATTTAGAACTCTAAGTTTCTTGGATTTGAAGGTATGTTTCCTTTTTCACATTAGACAAATTCTCAGCTATTATCTCCTTAAGTTTTCTGCCCCTTTCTCTCTTCCTTCTGGGGCATCTGTGCGGGGAATATTGTTCCCTTTGATGTTATCCCATAAGTCTCTATGGTATCTTTGTTTCTTTTTAATTATTTTTTCTCTTTACTTGTCTGTTTGGGTACATTCCACTGTCCTATTTTCCCCCTCACTGATTTGATTAGAGGCTTCTTCCAGCCTACCCTGTGGTGAGCCTCTCTTTTGTGTTCTTTAATTCAATGACTTCTGTTTGGAAATGCCTCGTGTGTGTGTGTGTGTGTGTGCACTATTTTTTTTTTTTTTTTTTTGAGAGAGAGAAAGAGGAGGAGGAACTTTATTTTTATTTAGTTGTTCACATTTGTTGTTTCCTGCAGCCCTGAGTCTTGAACTTAGTTCTTGGGATGTATGTGGGACTGCTCTCAGGGTGTACTAGACCAGTAGGCCACCAGGATGAGCCCAGATCTGCCTCATATTTTATCTTTTTGTTGTAGTTCTCTTTATGTTTCTCCATTGTGCTCTTGGCTTCAGTGAATATCATTAAGTCAGTTGCTCTAAAATCTGCAGGTAGTTTACTTAATTCTGTTCCATTCATATTTTCCCTTGAGGTTTTGTTTTGATCCATCATTTCACTGGCATTTCTATTTCTTTATTTTGTTTGATGCTTTATTTCTGCATACTAGGCTAAATGCCTTTCCTTCTCTGCTCTTATGTAAGGGCTTTGTATCAGGGTATCAGGTTGCAGAGTATAGGCTTGGGGTATTGGGTTGGAATGCTGGTGTGTCTCTTGTTGTGTGGTCTCTGCACCAGTCAGAATTAACGGAGCTCTAGAGCCAGTACTGTGTTGAAATCCAAGGGTCCTGTCTGCAGGTTTGGGGTATGGAATACAGAGGTTCCCCCAGAGTCACAGGCACAGGTCAAAGAGAAACCCAGGAGATGTGGGCTTAGGTCACAAGCAGGTCACAGTCACCAGGGAGTGTTGGGACTCTCCCAGGGTCCTTGGAAGCCAGCTGCAGCAAATCTCACTTCCTTCCACCCCTGAGTCTCTCTTTTAGCAGTTCTCAGCCCCTGGCTGGGAGTGGCTTACAAACCCTGTGACTTGGGGTTGGAATCTCTGCATATAGCAAGGTGATGTGCAAAGCTGTTTAGCAGCTGTAGTGAGACTGTGGTTTCCCTGGAAGCCCCTCTGTGGGTCTTCCTGAGAGTGGAGGAACTGAATGCTCCCTGTGGGAAACCTCTCAGCCATCAGCATAGTGACTACAGTCCAAGCTGACCATACTGGCCTGGGCAGGCTACCACATCCCCTGCAGCCTGGAGAATCTGCATGACAGCTGCAAGCACAACTTCCAGGCCACTTCTGGGCACTCAGGGTGCGCTGATGTCAGAGGGGGTCGGGGCAGGGCTCTCTAGTCGGGTGCATTATGGCAACCTCCAGTGCTGACTCTGCTCAGGGATCACAGGTGAGAGGATGCCCAGCAGTATCTATTCTAAAGGAGGCTTAGTCCTCTTTCTTATCCCCAGTGCTGAAGAGTTGGTTCCGCAATCGCAAGTCCTAGGATCAGATCTGTGAATGCTTCATACCCTTCATCCAGTGCTCCTTGCTCCCCACAGCCCACTGTTCTCCAGAGAGCAGCCTCTTCATCTTCCACACAGGCTGTGTGTGCTCACAGGTCACTTCTCAGGCAGTCCCTTCAGCCCCAGGAGAGTGTCCTTATCACTGGTCCCTTCCGATGGGCCCCAGGATCTTGGTCCAAGATGGCAGGAACGCTGAGACTGTGGCTTCTCCTACCATTTACAGAGATCTGTGTCCTTTCTCTTTATGAAGATGCTGATTCCTGTTCTTTTTCAAAGGATGTAGTTGTTAAATATATACATAGTTTTGTTGTATCTGTGGGTAGTAGGTGAGCTGAAGATCTTTTAACAGTCCGTCATCTGAGAACTGGAATCCTCGGAGTAGTTTTAATTTCAGGCTGACTTGACAGTGTGAGTCCCTCCCAGCCAAGTTTCTGCCTTCCTCTTCCAGGGGCCCAGGTGGACCAGTCTGTCTTTGAGGAGCTCATCAAGGAGCACCTCCCTGAGCTGGCGGAGCATCTGCAAGATCTCTCGGCCCTGGCGTCCATTTCTCTCTCGTGGTTCCTGACTCTGTTCCTTAGTATCATGCCCCTGGAGAGCGCAGTGAACGTCGTCGATTGCTTCTTCTATGATGGGATCAAAGCCATCTTCCAGCTGGGGCTGGCTGTGCTGGAAGCCAACGCTGAGGACCTGTGCAGCAGCAAAGATGACGGCCAGGCCTTGATGGTTCTTAGCAGGTGGGCTCTGCCGCTTGCTTTTGTGGCTGCCTGAGGGGGAAGGGCAGAGCTGAAACTGTGAAGACATGTCGGGAGAAAGCAGCAGCTGGTACCCCACAGTGCCATCGCTGTAAAAGTTTCCCTTCCACACTGCCACTGGTCCCTGGGGCATTCTCAGAGCCAGGAATCACATAGCACTGTCACATGCTGAAGAGGGCCATCTTCCCTTACTGCTCCACCATGGGGGACTGTCCAGGCAGAGAGAAGGCTAAGGCTTTTCTCTGAACAAATTAAACTGTCTTCAGTCTAGCGGCCTTGAATGGGGTGGACAGGCACCCATATTTTTTGACCTCAGATGGCCACCTGGAGGTTTCAGACACTATATGTGTAGCAGGGCTGGTATTGCACAAGACTGCAGACCGGAACCTGGGCCTGGAGCTGACAGCAGATTGGATGACAGACAGGAGATTATGGGAGCTTAAATCTGCACATAGGCACGGAACTTGGTATTTACCGTATTTTGCTGCATATCATATGCACCCTTGTTTTTGGCCCAAACTTTTAGGGAAAAAAAACTTTCATTTTAATTTTTTAATTCAAATGTATATTTGTTTATATTTAGGTGCTTGCTTTTTGTATGATAAAGAAATTTTAACATTATGGTACAAGGAATTTTATGTCACATAATTAGAAAATGCAAGAACAGATACAAGATATAAGAAGCTTTTCTTTCTGTTGCCTCCACAGTCTGATGGTATTCTCTGTGGGAGGAGGTCCACAGCTGTCATGCTCTTTAGAGGATTTGATCACCGTTAACATAAATCTGGCAGTGTCTGTATTTTTGTCAAATTATCAGCTAGAATATTAGCTCCCACCTAAAGTATACAAAGAAAATCTCGCATTCTTTCTGTGGTAATAAAGTTGGCATTGCCTTTCTTATCAAGCAGGGTCATTTACTCCGTGGACGGCACTACGTCACTCTTTGTTTTGTTTTGTTGAATCATTGGCCGAAATTGCTTTTTTTGCAAGTTTGTTGTAAGTTCAACAGAAACTGTCATCGTGCTCCAGGGTATTATTTTGCATATGGGTATCACTATTGATTTCTAGAGTTACACTTTTAACTTATAAGCATAAGTAAATGAATTAAAAACATTTATATAGATACAGAATGAGTAGTGCCCATGTATAATGCACATCCTTATTTTTCCCTCACAAATTTGGTTCCAAAAAGTACGCATTTTACATGACAAAATATGGAACCCCACTGGCAAGTCACAGATCTGCCTTGATGGTTTTCTGTCCTTT
This sequence comes from Solenodon paradoxus, assembly GCA_004363575.1. Lineage (NCBI taxonomy): Eukaryota > Metazoa > Chordata > Mammalia > Eulipotyphla > Solenodontidae > Solenodon > Solenodon paradoxus. The sequence continues at coordinate 36,479 of RJWH01005635.1, read as the reverse complement.
TCTCTCAAGTGAGCACAGTGATTGCTACCTTGCCCGTCTCCCAGCATTTGAGACAGGTGAGAGGTGCATGAAATGCTGTGGCCTGACCGGTCCTGTGATGGTAGTGGCTGATGGGGCTGCCCCGGGGAGGGGAGAACCATCTATAACAGAGGTGGGTGTGCTTAGATTTCTAGATCACATTAAGAATGAGGACAGCCCAGGACCCCCTATTGGCAGCCACCATGCCTTTTTCTCCGATGACCAAGAGCCCTCTTCAGTGACGGACATTGCTGACCTGATCCGAGACTCCTATGAGGTACCTGCCGCCCCAGCCGCACCCCACCTCGGGAGCTCTTCCGACATGGATATGGGAGGCCGTTTCCAGGGCTGTTCCTTGTTTCCTTTCTTGGTGTGCAAATGCTGAGGGTGTGAGCTGTGTCTCCCTGCAGAAATTTGGAGACCGGTCCGTGGAGCAGATCGAGCACCTGCGCTGTAAGCACCGGATCAGGGTTCTCCAAGGCCACGAAGACACCACAAAGCAGAATGTGGTGAGTGCAGGCCACGGGCAGTCAGGTGCCAGCTGGGGCGAATAACGTGTGTCCCTGCAGGTCCCGGAACATCAAGGTGCCAGCTTTGGTGGTGCTTTTTTTTTTTTGGCATAGAACGAAAACCTTAATAGAGGTGACATGGTGCAGAAACAGTCTGAGCTATAGAGTCAGACTATGAATAAACGAATGCAGTGAACTTGCTTCCCCAGTTACTGCAGGGGTCACATGAGCTGTGAGATATGAACTGCCTGGCAGAGGGGCATGCAGTGAGTAGGTACTCAGGAGGGCTTCCTGCTTGTGCTCTCTTTAAACTTCTGTTAGAACATACACATTTGTCTTAAGGCACTGTTGTGAAAATGAGCAGGTGGTTGAGGCTAAATTCCTGGGAAAGAAAGCATAAACTGATCCTCGAGTTGAAAGGCAGACACTGCTGAGGAGGGATACCGGTGCAGGGTGCCTGCTGTCCCCCACTAGAGGGAGGACCCCTTCCTACCCGCCCAATCCCCACCATGTTCCCTTCCTCGCAGGCAGGCAGAGAATTCACTCTCTCGGTGTTTATTCTTTCCTCAAGCTCCGCGTTGTTATCCCAGAAGTCTCCATTCTTCCCGAAGACCTGGAGGAGCTCTATGACTTGTTCAAGGTATGGTCGTGTGGGAGGATGAGGGAGTGACAGCCCTGAGCCAGGTCCAAGAGGATGGTGTCAGCCATCCCAGGGGTGGGCTTGTTCTACGCCAGCAGACGGGCTGCTGCACCTGCTGAGCAACCTCTCAGACTTAACCCTCTGTCAACAGCTTTCTTCCAAGAGGACATTAACCTTGTCCCTGGATGCAAGCAGGGCCCCGGGCCAGGGTGCCCTCTGGGCCACCCCACAGGCCTACACAGCCCCGGGGCTAAAGCAGCTGCACTTTGCTGAGGGACCTTCAGTGATACCCAGTAACCTAGGACTGAAGTGATGACCCACCCCGTGTACTTCTTACTCATAACTCCACCCCACGATACACGTGTACAGGATCTCCTGTTTGTGGGGCTGGCATGTGGGCTCAACCTGTGTTGTTTTCCTTGGACTCTGTCATCAATACTTTTCCATGTTGCCATGTCATCTTATTTTTAAACAACATTAACTCTAGCCTATTGGAAATACTAAATATTTCTAATATTTGGATATTTGGGTAGATTTCTGGTTTGGCTACTTTAATCACCCTACAAGAATGTTTTTAGTGCCTTGCTAGAAAATGCTCTTACTCAGAACAGTAAAAAACATGGAGGAAGAGAGTTAGGGTGCTGCTGGCAGTGACAGGGTGAAAGAACAGGTGAAAATCCAGCACCGAAGACCATCCGCTCTCCAGAGCTCTTTCAGGTGGGCACTGAGCTGCTCGCTGGCCCTTCTGAACGCAGATTGACGAAATACCTGCAATGGTGGTAAGCAGCACTTGGCTGCTAAGACCACCTCAGCAGAGCTTCCGAGCTGGGCTGGCTGTCTGTGCCTGTTGGGCCACATTTCCCTGCAGTGACTGAAATGGCTTGTGAGGTTGGTGGATTCCAGGCAGGCCTTCTCCACCACTGGTGGGATGTGTGGTGAGAACTGTTTGGGCCCCTGTCTCCTGTAAACATTATCCATTTGCAAGATTTATTGTTTCCTTTGTTGCATAAGGGTAAAATACACTCAGAGTTTGCTGAGCATCCCAAGCCCCCAGCCTCTTTGTCTTTAAAGGAAGAAAAAAGAGAAGATACCAGAAACATAAAAGCAGGTTACACCAAAGTGGCTTTGAGCATAATCTTTCATTTATTTAGGACTAAGTGTTCTCAGTTTGAGAGCAAATCTGAGTTTCTCTATTTTTAAAGACTGCTTTAAATTAGTAATAAAAATAAACTTCATTTAAGTACTAACCACATCGTTCCTTTTTCATACAAAAAGTATTTAAAGCAGAAAGAGCTATTTCTTGCTTCCTAATTTCCATCTTTCCTGTTAGAGACTAATGGTATGGTCGGTAATTAATAAAACATGGTTTTATATTTGGCATTAGCCACCAATCTTTCATTTATGTAGGACTAACTACAGTGTACACTATAAAGCTATAAATACAAGATAATTGTTAAAGTGCACTTCAGGAGCAAATTCCAGTAACTTGGTATGCTAGTCCTAGTTCTGTTGTATAACCTAAAGTGCCTCCTTTATGCACCTCGTCTGTCCCCTGTGCCTCTCTTCCAGGCCCCACGCAAGTGCCCATGACCTCTGAATTCCCTTAGCATTCATAACTGACTTCATACATTCTAATACTTTAACACTTGCTTAGGTTCTGTGGGGTGTCATGTTCTCGATTTGGCTTTTACATGTACCTCTTGTCTTTTGAAGCAGAAGTCCATTTTCTCAAGGGAAAGGATGCTATAGAGAAGCCTTTATACTGTTTTGTAAGCAATGATAGCTTCTTAATGAGGAATCTGTTCCTTAACTTCATACCCCATAATCCCCAAGCCTGGAATGTGCAGGCATGACTATACTCCACGTTACCAAGAGGAGCGCTGACCATCTCTTTATGGTACTCTTTCCTATTAAAGATGAATAATGGTTGTCATTTTTTAACCAATTTGCATTGTTAATTTAAAGCAATCCTTTAATTACATAAATTCAGATTTGTGACCTCTTTTCTTGAAACAGCTTTGTTCAACTGATTTTTCCAAGTAAGCTGTGAAGAGGTGTCTTAAGCTACTCCTGGAAACACTCAGGACCTGAAACAGTACCATATGTGTTCATAAACCTGCTCTTATTAGCAATCAGTTATGTTCATTCTGTTTTGCTAGATTCTTAGGCTGTTAGAGAGCATTTGGTTTCTTAAATATTGCTTTGTTTTCTTCCATGTTCTGGTTAACTTTTAATTTTTTTCCCCAAGGAGGGTATAGGCCAGAATGAAGGTGAGTAGGCAGGCAGACTAAGAGAGGAAGAAGCACTTTATTTTATTTAGTTTTTCACACTGGTTGTTTCCCTCTGGATCCAGGACTTGAACCCAGGGGCATGTGGCCTGTGCTCCTTTGGAGGCAATTGACCTAACCACTACTCTACTGGGTATGTTCCTGGTTAAGTCTTTTATTTTCAAAATGTAATTAAGAAACACAAAACAAAGAAAATAAAATTATACCTAATTAGGTACCAATGATACCTAATCATTGAAAAAAGAAAAAAGTTTTTAAGCAAATATGGAAGGGTTATAGACTTCTTCCTGGGTCATCTTCATCTTTTCTCATTCTTTTTACTTCCCCTTGTAGTGATTTTTAAGATTGACTTGCTTATCAACTTTCAAATTAGCAATCCAGCATTACTAACAATAATCATCACGCAGTACATCATGTCCTCAGGACTTCTTTGTAACGGGAGGTTTGTGCCGTTTAACCCTCCTCATCCACTCTTCCCACCCTCCCACCCCTGCCTCTGGCATCCACCAATCCAGTCTGGATCATTCCATGAATTTGTGTCGTCCTTGTGCAGAGGTCCCAATAATCTCTGCGGTTGCAGTTTTACTACCTGTGCTGCCAAAGCCAGCACTCCTGTCCCTTCTCGGTGGCAGCCATTGCGTCGTCAGGTTGAGACGTAATTGATTTAACTGTTCATCTGTGCAGGAGCGTTTGTGTCGTCTGTAGTTTTTTGTTTCTGCTGTATAAACAGTGTCACACTGAGCGTCCTTGTGTGTTTACTGAGACACCAGTGTTGCCTTTTCTGTAAGGGGGCTTGTTGCTCAGGTTGCTGCAACTTAAAATCCAGCCAATATTGCTGAAGTGTTTCAGATTTTCCAAATTTGAATTCCACAGCCGGTGGAACAAAGCACTCATTTCTTGTACTTCCACTCCATGCCTCCAATATTTAATATCATAGATCTTGACACGTTTGCTAATCTTGTAGAAAATTGCATTTAATTTTAATTTGCTTACTCATTAGTGAGGCAGGTGCCATTTCATAAGTTTATTGGTTGCTGGTATCCTTTGATGCCTCTGTTCATATCCTTGGCCTATTTTTATATTGGTTTGTTTTTCTGAAGGATTATGTAAGCTTGTGTTGATCTTCAGCCTATATATGACAACTGTTTTTTTTTTTGGACATTTTATGGGCCTCATTTAGCATTACAGATTATACATGGAAATCGTAGTGTATCTTTGGGTTTTAGGAATGGAAATGCGTTAGAACTCTGTTACACCTGAAAGTTCTTGTGATACCTCTCAAGATTCTGCAAAAGAAGGTTAAAGAGCCTGCTGTAATGAAAATGATAGTAAAATTATAAATGGCATTTGGCTTCTCCCCAAGGATACATGTTGTATATTATAGCATTTGTACTTGTTTCTGTGCCATCCTGTGGGCAGAGGCGATTGAAATCGTGAAGAATTTTGCAGCCCCAGGGAACCATTCACGAGTTGTGATCTTCCAAGAGGTGACTTGATATGGGTATAAAAGATACATTTTGAAGAGGTTCTCAGTGACACAAGTGTGTTTTGAATGCCTTAGTCTATTCTTGAAGGCTTCAACTTGTCTTCTTTTTAACTTGGACTTTTTCTAATTGTTAATATATTCATGTGGTTCGACCTTCTGAACATACCACAGTAAAGTCTTCTTCCACAAGTGGTCTCTGCCCATTTCCCCTCCCCACAGGGAGCCAGCCTTACTAATTTCTTTTCTAGCCTGTAGATTTGTCTACTACTTTTTGATTCGCAAATATGAGTTTAAGTGACAATATCAGAATAAAAATTGTTATGTCTTCTCTAATTAAAACCATAATTGAACTGTATATTTAAAAATGGTGAAAAAGGTACATTTTATGTGTATTATGCCACCATGAAAAAATGAATCTTCATTGTCAAAACAGTATATTTATGTGGGCAAAGAACTAGAGTAACATGGAAAAATGTGTATGTCTGCTTAGAATAGTGACATTGTAATTTACTTTTGTTCATTTGTGTTCTGATGTTGCTTATTACTTTTGTAAGGCGAAAGCAAATCATTAGCAGGCCCCGTCACCCTTGGCTTTTCAGCTTGCAGCTGGTCACCAGTGCCAGCGCCTCTCACAGATCCCTCTCTGTCTTGTTTCAAGAGAGAACACATGATGAGCTGTTACTGGGAGCAACCCAGGCCGGTGGCCCCCCGCCATGACCCCAGCAGGCCCTATGTGGAGCAGTACCGCATAGATGCCCAGCAGTTTGCACACCTGTTTCAGCTTGTCTCGCCCTGGACCTGTGGGACCCACACAGAGATTCTGGCGGAAAGGACTTTCCGGCTCCTAGATGAGAACATGGACCATCTTATTGAGTTCAAAGCATTTGTCAGCTGTCTCGGTATGATGCTGTGTGTCTTTACGGCAGTGAGTTGACTTGAGATGTGAGTCTGTGAATACATGACAAAGTGGGTTGTGGAACAGGCAGATCCACACAGTGGAGTGTATTTGACTGCTCCCACAAGATTTTTGTGATTTGAAAAATCGCCGCAGGCTTCTCTCATGACCACACTTACGTGTTTCCTCATGAGTGGTGGGGAGGGGGCTCAGACTCTCAACAGAGAAGGCCATTGATCCTTTTAATCTGCAGGATGTGGTGGTGATTCTTAAGAGCCACATTCCTAACCCTTCTAAGTAAAATTAAAATCTTTCATAAGGGATGGGATCAGATAGTGCTGAGGTTATCTTGTGACTCAGTCACCACTCATTGCTTTCCCATTTTCACTTCGGACGTAGTGTGTGTCGGGCTAGGGACAGAGGAAGCATTGGGTTGACAAGTTCCTGACCTAACAGAGTTCTCTCTCTATTGTTTGTTGTGATAAATGTGCTTTAATGGCATCTACTCAATCTCTCTCTTTAAATTTTGCAGATATTATGTATAATGGAGAAATGAATGAGAAAATTAAACTGTTATATAGGCTTCATACCCCTCCAGGTAAGAAATTCCAGATCGGAAGTCAGGCACGTTCTGCCTTGACACAAATCAGCTTTGCTCAGGACACTTCTATTTTAAAAGTTCATTTCTTTTAACATTTCATTTGGACTCAAGGCAACAGCTGTTTCTGCTTGGGATTGTGGAGCGCAAAGTGCTCTCTGGCTGAGTGTGTCAGAAACACCAGAGGGCTTTGAAAACACAGATTCCTGGGCCTGACCCAGAGTGTCTGACATACTAGGTCTGAGGAACAGGCTTTGAGAACCACTGGCCTGGAGAATGTGTAGGGAAGCCAGACGCTCTGCCTGAATAGTTGTTTATTTTAGCCGTTTTTGAAGGATCACTTTACTTTTCCAGGACATAAGGCCATGCTTCCTTCAGGTTTCAGCAGTGGTAAATGGGACCAAAGGAAGCAGTTTGAAGCCAAGGAGAGCAGACTTGGTGTCAGCCTTACGATATTTCTTGGATCTTTGAAACTGATAGAAGTGGATTAGGAATCTTGGGGTGTGCGATGTCTCCAGACAAGAGTGCTGTGGTTCTGGTGTTGACTAGAGCCGGAGAGAACTTCGCAGCAGAAGAGTTTGGAGCTGCTGGAGGGCTGTGAGGTTTTCAGGACACCAGATCCTGTTGGATTTTATAACTATTAAGATGTTATGCAAAAGTTGAAAACGCATGTGGACATTATTTGTAGGCTTTCTGGGTGCACTCTGTGAATCCGGCCTTCACTGAATTGGCATTCAGCGAATTGCGCACAATATCCCCGGGGAGCATTCTGCAGTGGCCACACTCATTATTCTGCCTTTCCACAGAGCAGACTCATTACTACTTTTGTGTAAATTAACACCAGCAAACAACTTTGCCTTTTATGCCAGTATGTTGTTTTTTTTTTTAAATTTAATTTGACCTTATATTTCACAAATGTTTTTCCATAACATAAGAAGACATGCATTTTGTCATCATCATCATCTTTGCATAAGTAATATCATCACCAATATTTGGTATTCCTAAATGGAACATGATTAATTTTATTTTATTCAATTATGTTATCATGAGTTTTACATAAACTTTTTATTATTTGAGGATAATTTTAGATTTATGGAAAAGATAATATAGCATTCTCATTCTCTTCTTATTTTTAAGGAAAGGTACAGGCAGGAATGAAGGTGAGTAGGCAGGCAGGCAGGGAGTGAGAGAAGGAAGAAATAATTTATTTTACTTAGTTGTTCGTCTTGGTTGTTCTCCATGGCCCTGGGTGCTGAACCTGGGTTCTTGGGGTGTATGTGGACTGTGTCTGGGGGCCTTACCTGCTACGTCACCAGAGTATGTCGGAGTTCTCACTCTTGATCTATGTTTATATTTTTAGATTTTTGTGTTATCGTTTGAGATACTTGATTCTTGAACTAACTTCATGATGACTTGTTTTCAAATTACTAGTTTATTTCTAAAAACATAGTTTATTAAAGGCATTTATTTGTAGGCCTACATGGCTTCATAAAATCAATTTTTCTAGACCTTTTAAGCAAACATGATTATAATGTTGTGTGATTCTGAATTTAAATTATTAAATGGAAATTCAGATTTAATATGTTTTGCTTGTCTATGTGTTTGAATTTTTGATGCAGTTTGAATAGAAGTCTCAACATGTGGACAGCCTAAAACTTCTGTTTAAACATATCAACTTGCTGAGGTCATGAAGACCTATAGTACTTTTAGGTACTTTAAATAGATTTAATTTTGACAAGTATTTACTATCCACCAATGAATATCTTTTTGATTAAAGGAGGGACAAACACAAGTTAGGGGGTAATAGTTTAATTCATTCATTGAGATGTGTACTGAGTATTACCTCAAGTTTGAATTTGTGTGTCCAAAGAGTTATTGGCTTTATTTGACTAATGGCAGGCTGTGGACCAAGCACATCAGCACCTGGCCACCAACCACCCACCTTCTGCAACAAGTGCTAAGCCCAGAGCTGCACACAATTCCAGGAGAGCTCATTTTAGTGGCTCCATGAGGATCACAACACTATTTAGCAGTGAAAATAGAAAATAAATATTCTAGACGATGTGGTACCATATCAGATGATGTAGAGACTCTACATAGCCCAGAATCTTCTTAAATCAGTTTTCATTGCAGATTGATAAATCTAAGGCTATTTATACACTGATTGGGCTTCCAGAAGACAACTTTCTGGGAGAACATCCGTTTCATTAAAAAGAAGCATGAAAACAAGCTACTGAGAAAGATATAATGGAAAGGGTAAAAGAACACGGACAAATGAGACATTTGGAGACTTTGTGTCAGCTTATAAACTGAGAGTAGAGCATGAGTTCTTTCTAGAGACTCTGCAGATGAGAGAGTACATTGTTTTCATCCCCAAAGCAGCTCTCCAAAAGGTCTACCTGTTGGTCAGGAGATACATTAAGTGATAGTTTAAAAATGTTGAATCTAAAAAAAATCAAGTTGTTCAGTATTTATGTGTTAATAGAAATTTCTTTCTGGAGTCTTAGGCATAGTGCATTTGTTATCCAAACGAAAGGTTTCATCAAGAAATGGTGTTACAAGAAAAAATATGATGAATAGTTCTCCTTTCTAATTTTGTTATAGATAGTTACCAACTTTTAAAAAGGAATTAAAATGTTGGAAACCTGAATGAACTTAATTGAAAATTAAAGGTGCACATGAAAACATATTAATATGTCACAAAGCCAAAGCTCAATTCAATTCAAATTCAGTTTTACTTAAGTAAAAATGAGGTTATAAATGCTTCATTAGTGATGTTTTAAGTCAGTGCTATAACTTGAATGCTAAAACATAATTATAGACTAATACAGCAATGTCTGCATGAGTGAGAAAAAGATTATTTTTAAATACTTAATATGAAAAGGTGCTGATTGGCTTCAAAATTCAGTTCTATTAGACCCCCAAATGTTTCCTTTACATTTGTCAGTAAAGGAGGAACTGTTTGATGTGTAGAGTGATCACGTGATGAAAGTATAGTCAAAGACCTTTGAACTTTTCAAATTCTTGGTAAGTTTATATCAAGTATAGAAGAATGTCATTTACTCCCACCCTGTCACTGATGACAGTCTGTTCTGAAGAGGTCATTATTTAAAAGTCTTACTCAGGAATTGCATGCAACCATTTCAGTATTTTTATCCTCAGGTCTCTGACCTGGGTCCTTGGGCTTTTACATGGTTTGTACCATAGCTACTTGAGTCACAAGGGTGTGCTCCATTTCAGTTATTCTTATTAGTGTGAAAACCAAAAAGGGCCTGAGTGGTTAAGATTTCCGTAACATTTGATCCTTTTTGTTACTTGTGCCTCCACTGGCCATGAAAAAGCAAAACAAAACACACCTGTACGTTAGAAATTTAAGTTCATTTAGTTAGAAAGGATCCACTTTCTAAACTTAGGTAGCACAACTGATAATGAGATATTTACATGACATTGCCTGTCAGGAGTTTCTGCAGATGATAATACTGATATATAAAATTATAAATTCCACAGACTCTTAGTAGCATTATGAAATATGACATATTATGTGTTTGAAATGAATATTAACAGAATGGAAGATAGAGTATTTAACTACTCTTGCTTACCTAGAAAAAAGTTTGGCACTATGGTCACAGTAAAAAACAATACTGAGATAAACTATACTCTCCTGCTTTTGAGAATGTGCCAATATATAAGAATATCTGTTGGAACCCAGAAACTGAAGGAGCCTTATGTGGCTCTAAGGTTAATGATCAATGGGCCTGGCCTAAATGGATATATGAAGAAGGCTCAGAAAGTGGAAACTGGTTAACTAAATGATGATTCCAGACAGAATTAGGAGCTTACTCAGAGAATGGGAATATTTAGTTGGAGGGAGATAATTCTGAAAATAATGATATACCAAGGAGAGAGAGGGAGGGAGGGGGAGGGGGAGAGGGGGGCAGGGGAATGGGGGAGAGAGAGAGACACTAAAGACACCACCACCACTAATCTCAGATGAGCAAGGCTTTGATGCCATCTTGTGGATATTTGGTGGATCATAGCTGAATTTGCCTATGATTTAGTGAATAGAATTTGAGAATTTCATCTATAATTCTTTCCAGAATATTTTAGTAACAGAGCTGTAACTTATCTATGCACAATTCCTCCATTTAAAAGTATGTAATTCAGATTTAATATATTTAGTGATGTAATCATGTCAATTTTAGAACATTTTCATGACCTCCAAAAGCAAGCTTGTATCCTTTAGCTGTTGTTCCAGTCCATCCTTTGCCCTGCTTTATAGATTCATCTATTCTGGACATTTCATATAAATGGAATCATGTGCCATTTCATGGTACGTTTCCAAGGTTCATACTGTAGCATATAGCACCGCCTCATTTTTATGGCTAAATAAAGCTCCATCTGATGGGCATGCCGTTACTTGTTTATCCTTCTTTCAATAGAAATTCGGGCTGTTTCTCCATGTGGGCTCGCTCTCAAAAGCAGTGCTGCTATGAATGTTCACGTACAAGTTTTAGAGTCTGTACTTCCTTTCACAGAGGAGTGGCAGCTGTTAAATTTCTGAAGAGCTGCTAGACTTTTCCAAAAGCGGCTGTGTGTGTGGGTTCTGAGACTATTAAAAAAAAAAATTTAATGATAGAAATGCTGCTTTGAATTCAGTAAAGCTTTTTTGCATTTTTGTTAGAAATTACGTAAGCACGACATGTATTCATTATAGAGAAATACCACAAACAGCTTAATTACCTATAATCATATCATCTAGATTTAGTGTATTTCTAGATTTTCTTATATGAGCATGTACATACATACATATATTTTGGTTTTTACAAAGTGGGCATTTACTACACGTTTTCCAGGTCAACATCAGCAATGTCCTTCTATGAATTTGTGTATTATTATAAAAGTATCTAAATATGTCCAGTAAAAGGCATTATCTGGGGTGTTAAGAAAATGTCTGTATGTCTAAGGTGTGGTGTCTGTCAGGGTTCATGGACCCTGCAAAGACTCTGCGGCCTACTGGTTGGGGCTGTTGGTGAAAAGCTTTTAAATTTTGGCTATGCCACAGTAAATTGTCCTTTTTTTTTTCTCTTTCTTTTTCTTAAGCACTCACTGAAAATGACCGAGACAGCCAGTCACCATTAAAGAATCCTCTGTTGTCAACATCAAGGCCCCTGGTTTTTGGGAAGTCAAATGGCATGTATCTCTTTTCATTGCTACCTTTGCCCCAGGCACACCACACCTGTGGAAAGCCATCAGCTTCATGGCTCTGCTTACAGGCTGGCTTGTGTGTTCCCTCCCTCCTGTGAATTAACAGGGAACGCACTGCTTTCAGAGGCCACAAACCTTCCAAAGTGTTGTGACTGCCCCTCAACCCTGAAGGCATGTTTATTCCTCTTGGTTAACATTTCAGGGGTCCTCTTGTATGTAGCATTAGAAGTCACCCAGCTACCACATTCCTCTGTGGTCAGTGGTAAAGTGAATTTTTTCTATAGTGAAATCTCTTTTTATTTTGTACATGAAATTTGCTTAGAGAAACTTTTTATCCCCCCCCAACCACTCCCTTCTATGTAATTTCCTCTTGGCATTTGTTGGATTTAGGTAAAATTACTTATTGTGTTTTCTTTGTCTCAAGGTGATGTAGTTGATTACCAGAAACAGTTGAAGCAGATGATCAAGGATTTAGCCAAAGAAAAAGATAAAACTGAGAAAGAGTTGCCCAAAATGAGTCAGGTATGAACTTTATCCTGTGCAAAAAAAGTGATGTTTAGTGGTAAGCTTGGGCCCTATTTACCCTAAAGTCATAATCTTGTAACTTCTGGGACCTTAATGTGATTAGTTGGGAAATACTGAAATTTCCATGCATTCAGATATTTAAAACATTTCAAAATAAGAGGCTGCCACATACGTCTCATCTTTGAAGAGATTTTACATCAAATTGATTTACCGAAGTTGTAATGATTTATTCCCTGGAGTGATGGAAGTATTTGCGGGCACTGTGGATACAGCATTTTCTCTTAAAAAAATTAGTCTCCAGTTTAATCATCATTGACTGTATAACAAGGGTGATAGGATATAAAACCTCAAAATTTTTATTTCCCAGTAAAGGGCTCTGTGTTCCACTTAAGTGCTATAATATCGGTAGGTTGTTTTTCAGGTTTTTTTTTTTCTGGAGTCCCCCCAGCATGTGGGAAATTTTGACTGTAAAACTTTTTGTGTGGAATTCCTGTTTCCTAGCATACTTGAGAAATGTTGCTCTACTCTTTTGGGAAGTTGCTTTAAAATTTTCGTTCTATCCCTTGGACATACAAATTTCCCCTCCTGTTTGAAAGAACATTTGGTTGTTTTGGGGATCTGAGAATATTCAAAATTTTCTGCGTTAATGATAGTGTTCCCAGGTCCTACTAAATAGGCTATTTACTTTTGGATGGTAGAGGAGACCTAGTCAGTTAAATCAGTTCCCAGGTTGCAATTTGGTGCCAGTGACAGTCAGTAGACACTGTTCTTCAATCTGCTCTTTCCCTGGCCTTGGGATGTGCAGTACGCCACGGCTTCCAGTCAGCCATTCAGGCACCGGGGGAGACTAGTACAGTACTGCCAGTTATTAGTCACATCCCGTCTTGTCTACGAAATGCCCATCTGCAGGCTAATATTAAGTATTCTGAGCACATCTAAGGCATGCTAGGCTAAGCGATGTGTGTTTAATAAGTATATTAAATCCATTTTGAATTTAATATTTTCAACTTGACAGGTTTATGTGGGAACATAACTCCATTGTATGTCAAAGAACACCAGTCACCTGGATTAACATTCTGATACGCATAGCACCAGCTTTTTTAATTCTGAGCAGAAATGGGCTGCGTTAGTAACTTGATTTCACTTCCCAATAATCACAGCTATTTCCCCCACATTGTTAACCAAGTTTTCCACTTTTCCTACTCCTGGAGTTCTAGTAATTCCACCGGAAACGCCACCTAGAATACGGAGAGTCTGCTTATGAGCAGGAATGTGTGAGAAAACAGCATCACCATTCTACTTCCTTTCCTTTTCAGCTTTTAGTTGCTGCATGGTAATCTCCTCTGATAAACAAGCCATCTTATTAATCATATACATTTAAGCCACTTCAATTTCTAAAGAGCTTGCACATCCTTGTAGACAAATCTCTGCTTAGCCTTTGGATCTTAGGCTGCATTGCAGAGTTAAAGCACATGCACACCCTCTGGGTTAGTAGTTAATAGAATTAATTGCACACTTTCAAGTATGTATTGAAATTTACTGTAGTCACTATTGTTTTCAGAAAAGGGCAGAATCTACCTTGTGTTCAACTTTAAAAAGTACTATATGGTGCTTTCAAAGAACTTAGTTTAAAAATAAAATTTACAGTGGGTTCTGTAACCACAGGTCTACACGGAAGATGCAATCCACTGTCTATTGAATTGGTTATGCAGTTTGGCTTGCCCCGTGGTTGCTGTGTTAAATATGTACTTCATGGGTCATTCTTTATTTGCACTGTAGATATTGATGAGCAACATACCAGGGAATGTAGGTATTATATGTAGATATTATGGCAGCAGACTTGACATTTATTTCCACCTTTTCAAATTCCAGAGAGAATTTATCCAGTTCTGCAAAACTTTGTACAGCATGTTCCATGAAGATCCAGAAGAAAATGATTTGTATCAAGCCATCGCCACAGTAACGACTCTGCTGCTACAGATCGGTGAAGTAGGGCAGAGAAGCAACAGCTCAGGAAGCTGCTCCCAGGAATGTGGGGAGGAGCTGCAGGCTTCAGCTCCTTCTCCCTCTCCCGAGCAGGACTTGGTTTTTGCTGACATTGACCCTGGGAAGACTCCCCAGACCTCCCAGGTATTTTCTGAAGAGACTGAAGGGGATTGGACAGTCTCCCTAGAACATATTTTAGCATCACTTCTGACTGAACAATCACTAGTCAACTTTTTTGAAAAGCCACTGGACATTAAATCCAAACTTGAAAATGCCAAGGCCCGTCAGTACAGTCTCAAAACGACTGAAATGAGCCGCCAGTCACAGCCTGAACTAAAGATGAATACCCTGTAGCAAGAACGGTGCGACAGTGGACACGAATCTGTTATACCAAAGCACGGACTGGTTTCGTCAGCCCATGAATCCAAATTTGTCTTTCATTTGAGTATACTTTCCAAGATGTGTCGTTAATAACCCGCCTGCCACGACTGTGGTTGAGAACCAGCCCAACAAAGCACTTCTATTCAGTTGCTATTGTCAGTGCAACGGGGTGTTTCCCTAACTGACCTGCAACTTAACTTGTCAGATTTGCTGAAATGGGCACTTCTGTGATGCTAACCTGATTTTCTTCTCAAATGAAACACGATTGTCTCATATTTGTCATACTAGAGACCTTACAAGCCTGTTTTCACTTGGAAGAATCAAGTTCACTTTTAAAATTTAAAAGCCACTGTGTGCAATTGTATTTGGCTTTTTTTGCACTAATTTTGTTTCAATGCTGGTAATTGAAACCCATTTTAATATATCTGGTTGTATTCACTTTGTCCCCTTCCAAAAATGTTGTGTAGAAACCATGCTTTCAATGTTGGCCTCCCAAGTTTTTAATAAGAAATTTTTATATTGATTTGGTCCTTCTTTTATACCTTATTTCATTATCCAGGGTCTAGACTGTTCAATGAATGGATAACGTGGAGATGAGCTGTTCTGTGCCCCCACCTCTTTCTTGGGGGCCAGTGCAATACACGGCCACAGCACCACCACGGCTTCAAAAGGGATTTCTTGATGGCAGCATTTAATATACAGCAGTGATATAAATACCTCCTCCATTGGGACCATCACAAATACACCAGCCAAAGTACAAACTATCCATACGAGTCAAGCAAAATTTGATTACCCCATCAAAAATCATTTTACAACTATACTTGATAGAGGCAGAATATATTGATTAGATTTCATCTCAATCTAAGATGCTACTGATGGTATTTTAGTGTTAAAATGGCAGTTCTACATGCCAGTTTCTGGAAAAATATTTATCTTAAAATATAAATACACATAAAATCATTAACATTGGAGGTAGTACCCTCCAGTGCCCCAACTAAACACCTGTCGAACCAGGTTGTACTGTAAAACAAATTAAACCTGTGTAAGTCCTGTCTATAAATTATTCATAAATTCCAGGGACCAGGGAAAAGGGGGCCAGAAGTATTAAGTCCTCCAAACAATCCTATAACTGGAAACTGTTTTAAGATATACAAGCATATTACACCACAACTACAAATGAACCAAAGCACAAAGGCAGTTTTTATAATTTTATTTGACAGTGTTTAGTTCTCATCCACATTGACTGTCTGCAGATCTGCAAAAGAAGGGATAGCTAGTCAACGTCCATACCCACATAGCACATTTTCAAAAACATTTTCTTGAAGTGTTTAGACAGATATTCCATATGACCTTTAAACTGAGATATGGATCAATCTGTATTGTTTACCCACACAATAAATTAAAAAATATACTTATGATGCCTGTCACTCATATCCCTAATTTAAAGGATGCCAGGTATATAACTGCACAGTAAATATTTGATGAAATGATGAATTCAGGCTATAGAAGCACTGACAGTCTTCTAAACAGTTTTGGGAGGTGGAGTAAAACTTACTTTTGAAAGTGGTAACAGGTACATAGGTAACCAACGTGTAGAGTTTGTTTGGGGAGTCTTCATCCTCATTTCGTTTTCTTGACAACCGCACACGGATACGATATGGGACATTTCTAATAAAACAGCAACATGAAGTCAATGGTTCTTGTCAAAATAACCACCAGCTGTGCTTTACCCTGTCCCTATTATGCTCCTAATGCTCTGTGCTTTGCTAATCTAAGTAACTAGCAACAGGAAAGAGGTATGTATCAGTTCCCTGAAAAATAAACACAGGTGGATATAAAAGTGCTACTGTCTTAGGATGCATACCTCTTAGCAGGCATCCACCTCTGACTTTCAATTTATGCAGAATCATAGGCCAAAGCATGCTAGTTCTTCCTCTACCAACATACTAATCTTAGTTTTAAAATCTGTCCATGTTAAATTTAAACAAAACTATAGGCTACATTGAAAAACAGACTATGAAATGTTCACTCTTGCACACAATACTCTCATCAGTACTGAAGGTGACTGCATCTCTTCTTAGTGATCTTAGGACATGAGACATCCTGGCAACTCAGGACTTCTCTTGGCTCATGCCACTTCCCTAACTCAAGGAGACTCAAGCCCTTCTTATCCCATTTAATCTCTGTGATGAAACACCACATGATGAGACAGAATCCTCCACTCTAATCTCATATATAAACACCTAGTCCATGCCAGGACCATTCCTCTAGCTGGTCCCCCTTTTACTTTGGCATCCTACCTCAACCGTAGCAAAACTACCCACTTGCTCACAAAGCAGAGTCACTCAACCCTGGTACTACTGACATTTGAATGGGATAAATTTTGAGAGGGTGGGTAAAATTGTCTATGGTTGAAAACCACTGCTCCAACCTTGTCCCTTATGTCTAAAAATAAATATAAATGTGTGGCCATAATCGCATGATTTGTCCCCTGTGATTTCCCTACAGACACTACCCTCTACCTAGTCACTGTCATATTTGAAAAATACTTCCATATGCACTAGCTAGATTACTGAATTTACACAGACTGTGCAGACTAAGTTGGTTAAACTGGTATAATGGCAAAAGTTAATTTTTCAACACAGGTAATTTTTAACACCTTATTCCTTTGGCCCAAACAGCTTTGTTGAGTCGGGTGTCAATGCGCACATCTGGAGTGCCCATCTCCTTCATGGCAAATTTCCGGATCTCTTTGAGCGCCCGAGGAGCACGCTTCTTGAAGCCCCTGAAATTCAAACAAATACATAAAATAAGTACAATATGCAATGAAATGACTGGTCTTTTTATGAAACAAATCGAACCCTTGAACAATCCAAAAGCAATCCTTTTTACTACCGGTGTCTTAACACTCAGCAACTAGGATAATACTTGGGACAGGAAGATATATTATCCATTTTCAATGATACAGTATAAGGATTCTGTGGTGATCACTGAGATGTTAACATAGACATCAGCCAACTTTTCCCTGGTAACAAAACCCCCAAAGCTCTAATACCACCACTGGCAAGGAGAATATAAAACAGTAATTTAAATGCTCCCGAAGAATAACTGGATTATTTGGCACACCTAAGACATGTTTTTGGAGCAGATCATTCAATATTACAAATTTGAAGGTTCATTATTGACTGGGTCTGGTATTAAAGAGCAGGGGCTTGAAATGTATAGATTCCATTTAAAGTATGATTCAGACAGCAGTTCTGTCTATGGAGTTGTTGTTATGTGTCAGGCACTGTCATCAACTCATGTTTGTTTCAATCCTGAATCAAGTACTACTAACGCATTATTCAGATGAGGGTACAGAAATGCATCTGAATTTCATGCTTTCAATCAATAAAAGATGCAAAACAAAACTTACTACAGGCTGAAATGGTCAAACATTTGGATAAATGAAGGCCATTCTAAGTGGGACGGAGAGACCAAATAATTCAAAGGTGTCTCATCACCCCAAAACTGAGTATCAGAGAAGGTGCCCTGTCAATTACTTTTGTTAACTCCAAGGTAGTTTAGCTGACACACAGTAGATACTCCAGATTAAGCGAAATTTTAAGATCCAATATAAGCAACACACGGAGCACGCTAGTGACATAAATTCTGCCCTAAAATCGTCAAGTGATTTCCAGTGGCCTAGACTGACTCCTTAGAACCACAGTTCATTCTTCCTTTTACCCTATCTTTCCATCTCCCTTTGCTCACTAGTCTCCTTCGAAAATCCATCAAGCAACTTCACTTCACTCAAACTTTCTAGAAATAGGCACTAGAAATAACAGCACTAACTTAACAGACAAAATCTTCATGAAACTTACGCAGGTGAAACAGAAGGCAGTAGTATCAAGTACTACAGAGAAGGTAGGAAGCAGCATTAGGGAAGGGGATTGCAGGTTTAAATTAGATGGCCAAGGAAATACTGGCGTTCAGATTTAGATCATGAGCGTTGCCATGTAGATATGTGAGAAAACTATTTTTTTTTTTTTGGGTGGGGTGGGGGTAGGGAGAGAAGTAAAAATAAAAGTCTACCGATTAGGAATCAGCATCTGGTATGAGAACTCAGTCAGTTCATGTGGTATGATAGCAATTATTCAGTTTTCATTCTGATTAGGTGGTATACAGTATCAATAAAGTTAAAAGATAGTTATTTAAAGACCCAAGTAGAATGCTGAGCAGCTGGATGTTGCTGCTGATTACCTAAGGGCTGGGAACTGACCAAAAGATTTAGCAGCAAGACAAGTATTCACTTGGAGCTTTTGCAACAAAACACAAAGTGCCCGAAAATGTCGCCCATTGGCAATGACTTTATGAATGTCCTATTACGAAGTTTTTAAAACGGCATGCCTTTTCACTCAGTGAATTACTTTCAACCTGGCTTTTTACCCTCTTTATCTACACACTTGTCTAACTTTTCCTTCCCTAATGTCCAAATGCATGCATGCTCCAAGCAGAGGGTGAGGGAACACGGGTGGTAACTCCCAGCAGCTTCACTGTAAATGCACCGGATCTGAGACACAGAAACCATTGTGAGGACCCCTCAACCAAAGAAAGAATGCATGATGTCTCTAGGCTCACATATGGGCAACACCTGGCTGGAAAGGCAGTGCTGAAATGCCAGGCCCTCTGAAGTCATACATTATGCCCCCAGATTTAGTCCTTAAAATGAGACTGCAGTTAAAGTGCTTGAAATTCCATCAGGTGTGTTGGTGCCCCGTTGGCCCAGCGGTCTAGTACAAGCTGGGCGCAGTGCGCATACACCCCGAGATCCAAGATCCCCGGTTCAAGTCCAGGGGCGGGAGAACACCAACATGAACCACCAAATACAATCGGTGCTTCTTCCTGTTCTCTCTTCTTGTCTGCCTGTACCTTTCCTTAAAAACACAACAGTATTCAAGAGAGTTGTTACCCCTCGCCAGCAGTAAGTACTGTGTGTGCAGACAAAAGAAAAACCATACTTAAGTCCAAGAAAAAAAAGCTAAACCCTTTAAAAAAAACCCCGAGAATTAGACATTCAGAATCACCTATCAGTATTTTTGTGCACCGTGTATCCACCACAAATACTGCCCTCCAGCCAGATCAAGGACACGCTCGTCTCTTACCTGTAACGCTAGGTGGTCCCAGCAGTTTTAAAGAAGTATGGTTTCCCTCATACACATCTTTAACTCTCCAGGCTGCCCGGGCTTAATTCAATTACAGAGCATGGAATGATTTTATCACCAAGTTTTCCCAAACGGGCTCTCCGGGGAACTGTTACTGCGTCTAGTTTCCAGCCACTAACCTCCAAGCACTACACTGCAAGCCCTATAAACGCTTAAATCGGGTCCGCGGGACAGATCTGGGTGGAAGTGCGTACTTCCCAGACCACCAGCGTTTTCGGGAGCCCCCCAACAGCAAGATTTCGAAGTGACTGAAGGGATACTCACACTCCATGGATGCGCTTGTGAATGTTGATGGTGTACTCTCTGGTCACAACCTCGTTGATGGCAGAACGGCCCTTCTTCTTCTCGCCACCCTTCTTTGCAGGCGCCATCTAAACGCAGGCAACAAGGAGGCTGAGAGGAGTGCGACAGCATTTCCGCGTATCCCGAAGGACGCACCCGGATCGTCCAGGCCCCTGAAGCCCCAAGTCTGGGTAAAACCAAGTTGGCCATTCTGCGGACCAAGTATCCCAGTCCCTCAGACACTCCCACCCCGGTTCCCCTAAGCCTGGCCCCTAACGCTTTCTAGGGTAGGAAAGCCCGTAAACGCAGCGCAGATTCCCGTCTCCCCGGAACGCGAAGCCCCGAGCAAGCTCAGATGAGAGTACGCTGTCCCCGTCGGCACAATGCCGGCAAGGATGGAGCCGGATTCCAAAAGACGGCACCAAGCACCCACACTCACTCTGCCAAGCCCAGATGGGAAAGAGGGAGCGCAGGGTATTCTGGGAGAGGGACGGCAAGGTTGCAGGTACAACTTCCGGGTCGCTTGAAGGCGGCTGGAGGGGGTGTGGCTAAGAAAGAAGGGGAGGTGAGGTTATGATACGTCATAACGTCTGCGTGCGCCAGGGGCGGAGCAAGCGGGCGGGCTGCGCGTTCTAGGAAGTTCCAATGAATCGTCCAAGGCAGGTCTTTTGAAAGATCTTTAAAAGGAAAGGAGTGAGAGACCAGAGGCCGACCTCGGGATCTGACGAGATGGCCGGGCTGCCCCGCAGGATTATCAGGGAAACCCAGCGTTTGCTGGTAGAACCAGTTCCTGTCTTTAAAGCAGAACCAGATGAGAGCAACACCCCTTATTTTCATGTGGTCATTGCTGGCCCCCAGGATTCCCCACTTTGAGGGAGGGATTTTTGAACTTGAACCATTTCTTCCAGAAGAATACCCAATGGCAGCCCTTAATGTATGTTTCATGACCAAAATTTATCATCCTAATGTAGACAAGGTGGGAAGAAAATGTTTATATATTTTGAAAGATAAGTGGTCCCCAGCACTGCAGATCTGCACAGTTCTGTTACGGATCCAGGCCTCGTTAAGTTTTCCAAATCCAAGTGCTCCGTTAGCAAATGATGTAACCGAGCAGTGGAAGACCAACGAAGTCCAAGCCATAGAAACATCTGGAGCATGGACTAGGCTATATGCCATGAATAATATTTAAATCAACCTGATCAGCAAGTGCACATCATTTATGTTCTGTCAAGACTTCTTCCTTTTTATGTTTCCATTTAATGGACACAGTCTTAGAAACATTAAAGAAAAGCCCGGACATCTTCAGTCCTTTGGTGGTTAAATGCAGATTAGCAAATGTATGTCTTGCCTTGATTCACTGTTGTAAAAGCATTAGCAGAAGCTAGAAGCACCATCTGGGTTGTTGTGAAACTTTTAAAAGTAGTAGCCCCTCATTTCC
Source organism: Solenodon paradoxus (assembly GCA_004363575.1). Classification (NCBI taxonomy): domain Eukaryota; kingdom Metazoa; phylum Chordata; class Mammalia; order Eulipotyphla; family Solenodontidae; genus Solenodon; species Solenodon paradoxus. The sequence goes on along the minus strand of RJWH01005635.1, from coordinate 15,024 downwards.
CTGTCATGCTCTAAGTATAAAGCACCACCAAGGTTAGCTGCAGAGGTGGGTGGTTTACTTTTTTTCTTTTCAAGGGGGCAGGTAGTTTTAATGTGCTGCTTTCCCCCATTCAGTGGTGATCTAATTGCATTGTTTAAATAGTAATCAGTTCTCCCTGAAGTTGATTCCATGCCTTGACGCAGATAACAAAGCAAAACAGGACGGTCCTTGATTGTGTTGGTTCCAGAAAGAAATCTGGAATATGATTTCATATAGACATTGCTAAAAATGACAATGGAGACACCTAAAGATGCTCCTCTTGTCAAGATACGCTGATTTAAGCATAAAATATTTATAATAACGATGGTTAGAAAAGCTGTTTATAAGTTTATAAAGGGCCACAGGTTCATGATTTCATGTTTATATTAAAACATGTAATAAAAAGAATGGTAGTTGTAATTAAAAAAAGGAGTCAATAATAATGAATATGCCCAATCTGAGCCATAGAACCATCTCTGTTTAGGATTGTTTATTTTACTGTCATTTCTACAGGGAACCATAGTTTTTTCTGGCATAGCCTTTCATATGAAGATCAAGAAACTGATAAACTGATGCACAGCTTGCAGCTCAAACTTGAATACCATCACCCACGTTATTATCGTGTGTCCACCTTTTCCATATCTTTAATTATCCTCTGAAGTGTCTTGAAATTTTTCAGAAAAAAGCTTTCTGGTGAAAAGATGTTTGCGTGTATAACAAGGGACAGAAACTGCCTCCAGAGGAAATTGTACAAATGTGTTAATTTATTATAAAATGCCCACTCACAGAAAAACACAAGAAAACTTTTATACTTTTATATTTGGGGAATGGAACTGGTGTCTCAGATACAAAATAATTTACACATGATCCATACAATTTTATTTTATATAGAAATAGGTCATTATTACAACAGCTGTACAAGTCACTACACTTTATCCTATAATTACATAAAATCTTTTCTTTAGAAACATCTCAACATAACAAAACATACAAAAAAAGCAAAGTGCATTTTGAAAAGGAAAATTCAATCCTCCGTCTTGTCATGAAAGATATGTAGAAAGATGCAGCATTCTCACTCAAAGGGCCAGCTCCCGGTAGGGTTTCCTGGGGGACCCGGATCATACCCGCCTGTCTGGCTTGTAAAACCTATCCCTTCGTAGTCTTAGAGTTGTCAACTGAATTCCGGAACATCAACTGCATGATTGTGCTTTGCTTTGAGTCCGCCTTTGTAGTTGCAATCAACGAAGTAAACGGGAAACAGTCCAGTGTTATATTTGCAGGGGAGTGAGGCAGGGGGGATTCACCAGTCTGGCGTGGGGTGAAGAGCCTCATTACATTAGGGTTTAGGCCAGAGGGCGTGTCTGCAGCCTGGTTAATAACCAGCTCTCTGGCTCTATTACGATTGGGGGTTTCCAAATGCAGTCATGAGACCTTCTTTTTCAAACGGAAAGTGCCTAAGATATCCGCTGTGCAGCTGTGCAAATTAAAACAAAACCACCACTTAAAAATAATGAAAAATAATCTCTTTATTCTCTCTGCAATAGCTCTCGGGCCGGGTACTTCTCGAACGCAGAGGAATGAAGATCAAGATTGCGAAGACCCGCAAGCACGCGCCACCGCCGCCGGCGCAGCCCGCGCGCTCGGGAGGTGCCCAGTGAAGCGCCATCTGCCGAGTAAAATGCAGAACGATGCTTCCCTGGCCTGGGTTCTGTCCAGGTAGGGCTGTAGCGAGTGAGCCTAGGCGAGCATGACCAGCCTTCCCACTTGCTCTCCCCGCTCCAGAGATGGCTGCTATCCAGAACTTCTGAAATGTCTGAGTGTGCACTAAAGCCAAAGGTTCCGTTCCAGCTCCTCTCCCCAAGTCCTGTGGCCACCCCGTCCTGTCCATTGGTTAAAGCTGATTGTGACCCGACAGACCGTCAGGGTACTACCGGGGTGAGTGCTGGAGGCTTGAAGACTCAGACAGGCTGCTGACCCTTCGGGGAGGGCGCGGAGGCTGGGGCTGTGGAGGCGGGTAGGTCAGGGTCCCTGGCTGTGGTGAGTAGGCAGGGAGAAGCAGTGAGCCCTGTGTCTCACTGTGCAAGGAGGTCAGCGCCTGGACCTGGAAAGAAAAGAAAAGAGCTCCAGAGATGGTTCCGTGGCTCAGACTCCCCGCCTGCATGAGGGGAGGTGGTGATGGGGATGTGGTCAGACTGCAGTCCTGTCTTCATGGCCAGCGCCTGGTGGTGAGGGCTCTGGCAGGGGGCCTTAGGTGGGATGAACAGGGGAGAAAGGAAACTAAGGTTCTGCAAGATGGGTGTGAATTCTATAACCATGTTCTCTACCAATGCTAGGGGTACCTTGTGGGCCTGGGAGAATAGTTTCCCGAACTTCACAGGACCTGAATTCAGGTAGCCTGAAGGTTTTTGGATAGTGGAACCTGAGCCCACATGCAGATAATTCAAACATAGCACAGATATGGTTACCATACCTCCCAGTTTGACTGGGATTGTCCTGGATTAGCAATGTCTGGTTTCCTGCCTAGTTTGAAATTCCATCCTTGTTTCAATCACAGTTTGCTAAAAGTTAATTTAGATAAGCACACACTCAACAGAGCTCCAAATTGTCCGACAGGGTTGCAGATTTCCTTAATGAGGGTGTCAACCTCACCCCACACCTCTAACTCGGTGCTAAGCCTGGTGATATGCCCAACGGATCTCGGTTTCGACTCTGAAGTTCTGATTAAGTCTCAACATAGAGTCTGCAAACTTTTTCTCTGGTGGTTTCTGTTTCCTTAACTACTTACAAATACTGCCATTCTCAAGCATCTATTTAAGAAAACATCCTCATTTGAAGCTCAGAAGCTTCAGTCAAACTCTAACCAGGGAACCTCCAGTCTTATCTCTCACTCTTGCATGAAACTTCCCCTCTAAGGAACCAGGTCCCCCTGAATGCAAAGCTGTCTGGATATTCCTGCCTCCCACTTTTGCTCAAACTGTCTAACTTGCTGAAGCACTGTCCTGTGGCCACCTCCACATGTTCACCCATACTTTGGGTGTTCCTCTGAGTAACCCCACCTTGAGTCCTTCCTTTAGGAAGGCCTCTCAGCCACAGTGCTCACTAGCACAACCCAGGGCCTGGCTGTTCTCTGTCCCTGCTTACCCCTCACTGCAAAGTGAGACGCCCCCCCACCCAGGGCCTGGGACTGTTCATTAGTCCTGCATCTGGAGTGGAACAGGTGCCTGCAAGCATGTTTGCTGCTATTGTTGAAGGACCCATGCACCTCAATAACAAAACAGCAAATGACTCACTCAGAAAATGGGCAGAGGAGCTGAATAGATAGCTCTCTGGAGAAGACTCACAGATGACTTCCAGCACATGAAAAATTGCCACTCACCATCAGCGAAATGCAAATAAATAAAGACCCTAAGAAGCTGTCATCTCACACCAGTGAGAACAAACTCTATCAAAAAGACTAGAAAAAGGATCTCTCCTCCACTGTTGGTGGGACTATAAATAATTCCAGCCTCTTTGGAAAGCAGTAGGGAGAGTCCTCAAAAAAAAGTTGGATCAACCATATCATCCAGCCCTTCTACCTCTTTGCATATATTAACCTCTCTTCCAGGAATAAGAAAAAAAAAAAAATCTGTACCTCTATGTATATAGCAGCACAATTCACAATAGTCATGACATGGAACCAATCTAAATGCCCATTAACAAATGGATGGATAAAGAAGCTGTGGTATATACTCAATGGAATTTTATGCAGCTGTTAAGAAAGATAAAATCCTGCCTTTTGCAACAACCTGGATGGAACTGGAGGTGATTCTAAGTGAAATAAGTCAGAATAAGAAAAAAAAAAAAAAGAGAAGTTCAGCATGGTTTTATTCATATGTGGAATATAAAGAAACAATACTCAACAAAGTTCACAGGATGTAAGACTGTGGCTATGGGTGGGGGGAAGGGCAGGAGGGAAGGAACAAGGGAATGAATGAGTTAACAAGCCGATGGCAAAGGACACTAGAACTCTGTGGTGTCCTGTGAAATGTAAAAGACCAAGGCATGAATTCAGTATCCTAAAAAAGGCATGTAGTCATCTAAGCAAAATAATAATTATAATAATAATAATGAAAGAACTATATGGGCAGTCTCTATCACTCCCTAAACTCTCCATGGTTTCTCACTTTCTCACTTCAAAGTCTGTCCAACTGACAAGATGAGTTGCACTGATTCCACTATGTTTGGAGTCAGGGAGATTTGAAGAGTAGACCACAGACAGGTTAGCAGCTTTGGAAGAAATTACATCCCCAATTTTCAAGGATGACTGTGTCCACCTTTATCCACTGTCCTCAAAATGTCTCAGTTGCTAGGCACCCTCCTGTGGCTGAGACTGTACCCAGGCAGGCCAGGTGGGGCCAAGTAGTCAGCCCTGTGGTGGGGCAGGAGGCTGGGAGGAGGACATGGGACAGGGTAAAGGCTGAGGCAGGACGGGGTGCCTGGGGCACGTGAGAGGGAAGCCAGAGCCTGAGCATACATTTCTAGTCTACTTGGGTCCCCAACCACTAGTTAAATCCTGCCAAGGATTTAGCACTTGCTTGAAGTAAGTAGTGAGCACATGGAAATGTGCCCATATTTCCCCCAACTTCAGGCACTATTATTGTATTTATTATGCAAGTCTGATGACTCTTTAAATAAATGTGATTTAATTTTATATTTGTGTATGACTTTTTGTATAAATACTAACAAGTCTGAGGTAGCAATCAGTGTCTGATTTTTATTCTGAAAAACATGGGCACCATAATGAAATTACTTAAAAAATGGACCTTTTAACATATCACCATAGGAGTCATAATAATTAACTCTAAACTTCTCATACTAGATGCATATCTACTTAATAAGATGAGAGCATTAAAAACAAATATGAATCTGTCTGGGGCTTATTTCTGCAGTGGAGTCTAGAACAACCTTGAAAGCAAGGGAAGAAAGGCCTCTGAGGCCCTAGCTGTGGAGCCAGGCCCTGTATCGCTAGCCACGCATGCATTGGGTCCTGGTGCCCGTTAGCAGGAAGAGCTCACCCACAGGAAGTGCGCGCCTGCAGGAAGTGCTCACCCACAGGAAGTGCGCGCCTGCAGGAAGTGCTCACCCACAGGAAGTGCGCGCCTGCAGGAAGTGCTCACCCACAGGAAGTGCCCACCTGCAGGAAATGCCCACCTGTAGGAAGTGCCCACCTGTGGGACGTCCCACCTGTAGGAAGTGCCCACCTGTAGGATGTCCCACTATAGGAAGTGCCACCTGCAGGAAGTGCTCACCTGTAGGAAGGGCTCACCTGCAGGAAGTGCTGTGGCTGCTGTCGCTGTGCCTGTGCTGGCTGCAGGGGTGATGGCTGGGAGGTGGGGAAGCTGGGGTGAAGCACTGCCTGTCCCATCAGCAGGACGGGGGTTGAAGTGCTGCTGCTGGTGGTGTCTGGACTTTGAAATACAGCTGGGCTCTGTGGATACCTGTTTGGTTTCACATGGGAAAAAGAAAATAGATCTTCAAGAAAGTTATGACCCCAATAGCACGGGCAACCAAAGGAAAGACAGATCAATGGGACTTCATCGGAATAAAAACTTTTGTGTGTATCAAAGGACACCATGGAGTGAAAAGGCAGCCCACCTAAATATTTGCAAATCATTTGTCTACTAAGGATTGATTTCCAGAATCTGAAGAGAATTCCTACAACTCAACAACTCAACAACCACACACACACTAATAATATGATTGAAAAATGGATTCAAGGTTCTAACAGACATTTCTCTAAAGAAAAGATATCGGTGACTGATGAGCACGTGAAAGATGCTGAACAACATGAGGAAATACAAATCAAAAATCAAAGTGAGATATCACTTCATACCCATGACAGGCTGCTAAAAAATGGAAAAACATGGGGTGGCAAAGACATGAAAACACTGGAACCATGGCGCGCTGCTGGTAGGGAATGTGAAATGGTGCAATCTCTGTGGAAAAAGCATCCCACTTCCTCAAAAAATTAAACACAGACATAGGATCTAGCCATTCTACTTCTGGGTATATACTCCAAAGAAGTGACCGAAGGGACTTGAACAGATATTTGTATGTCTGTGTTCGTAAAGTATGACTCACTATAGCCAAAAAGTGAGTGGTGGGAGCCAACCCAAGTATCTATGACCAGATAATGGCTAAACAAAATATGGCATATAGAGGTCACAGAATATTATTCAGCTCTAAAGAGGAAGGGAATTCTGACACACGCTACAACATGGACGACCAGTGAGGCCATTATGCCCAGGGAAATAAGCCAGTCACAAAAGGGCGAATCCTGTGCGGTTCCATCCTGTATGATTACAGGAGGAAGCTACAGTAGTCAAACTCACAGAACTGGATGCAGAATGGTGGCTGCCAGATGCTGGGAGAATGGGAAATGGGAAGTTATTTTTTAACGGATACAGAGTTTCAGTCTGAGAGGATGAAATCGTCTGGCGGTGGATGGTGGATGGTGGTGACGGTTGTAGAACAGGGTGGACAGACTTAATGCTGTTGAATTGTACAGTTAGAATAGCCTAAATGGTAAATTGTAAGCCATGCATATTCTACCACAATAAAAAGAATAAACAATAAAGGGGTGTTGATGATGCTACATTAACAAGGGGTGGAGTTAGGCCAGAGCAGTTTTCTGGATGGCATTTTTGTTGTTGGTTTGTTTAATAAAAAAAAACCCAAAAACAATGATTTCAGCAGAAAATGAAATGAAACTCCAGAGGAGCATAGACTTGGAACAGATGTTTAAAGACACAATAGAGAAGTCCCTTTTGCATCATATTTTTTAGAAACATTATTTTCCTCCATGGGGTCATTTGTAAGAGACACTGTGGGTTCTGAATTTCAGCTGGAGAGACCAGGAGAGACCTGTGTGTGTGTGTGTGAATCAGAGTCTGACACATCCTACAAGATGGAGTATAAGGTGGTGACTGAAGATCTCTTAGAGGAGATGGGATGGGCATAGATTGTTTGGTTGACTGAAAATGGTAGTTAAGAGTTTCTAGAGGAAAGAACTTCCATTTTTTGCCTGCAGTTTACTGCATTTTAAGCATCTCTGCAAAGTGATGTAATGTGATATTTTGTTTCCACTTATTTGACCACTTAGAAAGAACAGGCAAAACCCCAAACCAAATCGAAACTCCTCTGCAATTGACAGCATCACTGAAAATATAAAGGCGGCTTCCCACACTGCATAGTCCCAGCTCATCATCACAAGGTTTTCACCGGGATAAAACAAAACAATGCAGGTACAGGACCCTGGTCTCAGAATGCTCAGTAACCATCCACTGGTATGGCTATTTCTGGCTGAAGGTGGACACAGGGGACAGGATCGCCAGGGGATGGCCTCAGGGCACAGTGTAGGTCTCCACATGCCAGGTCTAATTAGCTTGCATCTGTCCTGTGAACTTCTGACACAAATTAAACCAGTGTTTATACAAGAGGACTTCTGTGAGATAGCTCTATTTCTGCCTCACTTCAAAGGGCTAGAAGCAATTTTCCAGTAGCTTTTCAAACTTTCACTCCTCTATCTCCAGTAACCCCTGTCCTTAGTAATTAGACAGCTGAACAAAGCTGCTTCTGATTCCAGGGGTGTCCAGGGGAGGAGAGACTGGAAAAAAGCGGGGGAGAAGGCTGCTATCTGGGAGGAAGGGAGGGCCTCCCATCTGCAGAGGTCCACAGTACCGTGCACATCGCCAGAGCTCGAGTGTGCCTGTGGAACTTGCTGGAACCACAGGTGGGCCCTCGGGACAGGGTAAAGCTATGTTTGTTTACTTGCAATATTGCTAAGGGTAAAGAAGGTTTTAGGCCTATAAAGTAGTCCAAGGATGATGACCAACTAGGGATATAATTGAGTGATTCATTCAGGTTCTGTTCTAAGCAAGGGACACTGACAAAGTTTTATCTGCTTACATGGGAAATGGTGGAAGAAAAGCTAAGGAAGGAATCTTTTCCAAGGGTGTGGGCACATCTAAGCCTGCTGGTCATCCAGGCCAAGACCACACAGTGCAGTGTTTTGCCTCATCCCTCCGCCTCCTCCACCTCCTCCACCTGGGGTCACCTACTTGACTTGCCGTCCAGGCCTGCTGACCTCTGAGGGCTGCCTGGCATCACAGGACCCGGGCATCATGGGTTGGATGGGCTGGCTCAGCAGCAGCCTTGGGGTAGAGGAAGAGACAAAGTGGACACTGTGATTAGCATCCTGTGGCAGCACCAGCAGGGTAGTGGGGTCCTTGCTGGCTGACCCAAATCCTCAATTCACCCGCTGTGTGCTCAGAGGCCCAGGAAAGCTGCAGGCCACTTTCTGTGGCTGGTATGACCCCAGCCCTTGCTCATTAGTGGAGATCAGCTGCAGAGGTTTTAGAATCAAACTGTCTGAACTCTGTTCCATCTATAGCAGAATGCAGAGCAGAAAGGAGCAGTTTCCTCTTTTAAACAGGGACAGTCACCGCACCTGAGCTGCCGGTCGTGGCTGAAGTCCGGACTGGGCTGGCACTGGCTGGCATCCTGGGAGGTGGAAGCAGGGGTGGTCAGGCTCAGAGTGGACGGGAGTGTGGCTGTGATGCCACTGCCGAGCTGGGATGTCACTTGGTCACCTCCCTGCATCATCTGGGCGTTTCTCATTGGCTTTGGCCCCTGGAGCATCATTTTAACAAGAAAGGTCAAACTTAGACTGAGCCCAGCTGTCCTCTCCACATACCCTTTCTTCTACCCTCCTTGACCTTTCCTTGAATTTGGAACCTACTGATTATTTACTGGATTATTATGATCACCTGTCTTCCCGAATGGGATGATGATGAGCCGCTCAAGGATTCTTGGAAACCCCATAGCCCTGGACAGCACTGGTCTCTCAGTAGGCAAGCCACAAATGTGCTATGAACAGAACTACTTCCTGCTTCACGAATTCCACTCCACACACACATGGGGACACATCCTTGCTGTTTTTCCAACACATCAAGCCCATCCTGCCTCTGGGCCTTTGCACTGGCAGATTATGGTGTGGAATGCTCTTCCTTCTGATATTAATGGACTCATCCTCTCATTCCAAGTCTTTACTCAAATATCTTCTTGGCAAGGACTTCTAAGTCACCTATTTAAATCTCCAACCCACCTCCCGTCTTCACCAGTGCTGCTGCATTGCCATTTGATGAAAAGTCCTATGTCACTTAATAGCAGGAATATGCTCCGAGCCATGCAGCATTAGGTGACTTCATCACTGAGTATACTTACACAAATCTAGATGGCAAAGCCTACCACACACCTTGGCGATGTAGTCTAACCTATTGCAATGACTGTCTCTTATGTGGTCCTCCACTGACCAAAATGTCTTTAAGTGACACATGACTCTGATTTTCACTTGTCTTTCTTCTCATTTGAATCGGAAATTCTTTTTTTTTTTTTTAGCTGTCTCTCAGTGCTTAGGATTTGGTGCCTAGCACATAGTAAGTGCTCAATAAATAACTGTAGCGTGAAATAATGGATTTTTTTTTATATACTGATGATGGAGGTATAGTTTTCCACTGTGGGAATGGGCTGGGATATGCTTTTGATCTTTCTCATTTGTTTCACTGGCTGTCCCCCACCAGGGATGTTTCTTCCCAGAGTTTCCACAAAAAATTTCAATATCAGATGGTATCAAATTCTTTCTCGGTTTTTTCCTTTGCAAAACTTAACTGGCTCATCTCCTCAATTAAGTTTCCCTTGGCTTTTAGAACCAAAAGACTTCCTTTTAAAGTAAAACCCTTAAATCTGGGTGAAGGGAGACATCTCTCTTACACATTAACTTACCCTAATTTTATTTATTTTTACACTGTTGGTGTATGTTCCTAGAGTTTACATTTGCCTGGAAGGTCAAGGACGACCCTATTCACCTATGTTCCCCTGGCATTTGGCTGGTGAAGGCAGAAGTCAGCAGATGTGCACTGAATCCATGTTATATGTGTGTGAACATGGGAGGCTGTCTCCTGTTGTCCAGTCTGTGATTTTCCAGAAGAGTGCTCAGGGTTTTTTAATTGCTTTCATTTTGCACATCATCTATGGACTGATGACTGTCAGTCTGCAGTCACCAGTGGCTTTTAGTAAGTGGTAATGACTATGAAGGAAGGGCTTGGCAAGGACTCTGAGGGACCAGGAGGAGCATGGTGGCCCTTGAGAAAGGGATACTGAACAGAAGTGGACAACCTGTGCTCTCATACTGATAATGGCTGAAATCCGAGTAGATGCTGAGGACTGAGGACACACATATGGAGGCCTCTGATTGTCAGTGTGAGTGTTTGTCCATATCTACTTTCAACCCAGTTTAGGATCCAAGGTGAAAGCTCCAGTTGTGATGTAAGGTCTTTTAATGTATTAATAGAAGACAAAGGAAACCAATACAACTTGGCACTTCAAAATGACTTAAAATAAAGCAGAGGAAACCCCACCACCACAATCTAGCCCTGGTCCTAGGTTCCAGGCCAGCTTAGGAGGTTTCCAGTTCATCAAGACTACAAGGCTGAGTGCGTCCTGGTCTGCTCTGGTGGTTAGGACTGAGTCTGGAGATACACACACTCACCTGGGTGGATCTCACACTTGATTCTCTCAGCAGGTGCTGGTTTGCCACCTGGGCAGAGGCAATCTGCCCTGCAAGTTGAGAGCTGGGCATGAGCTGTGGCTGGGCCCCTGGGGCTGACCTCGGCTGGAGCTGCTGCTGAGCCTCAGGCCTCTGGGTACTGCTGAAGCTCAAGGACACGGCAGGCTGTTGCAGAAACATCTGGAAGTAGAACAGACATGGCTTTAGGGGACTCAGTCCATTGCAAACTCATAGGCAGTGCTGACATCTGATGAGTGACAGAGCGGTTTGGGAAAGACAACTGTAGAATGACATCAGGCTTGATGGGTGGAAGGAAGGGAGGATGGACGGATGAATGGAAAAAAAAGAACCAAATCGTTTGCCATTGCTGTGTCCTTCTAGGCATTTCTTTAAGCAGCCAGCAGAGGGTGCACATACTCTCAAAAAGAATGCTCCAGGTGGGCTTCCCTGGATGGCAACGGGTGACAGCCTTTCAGAACAGCTCTCCTCAAGTGGGGTTCTACATGACCCCATCTAGGGGCAAACACCAGCACCCTAGAGGACCTCTCCCCTATAATCCTGTTTTTTAAAAAATCGTACTTAACAAGCACTACAGACACATACTAGTCTCAATCAAAGCGCCAAATCCATAAAGTAGAGCAGTCCCTTGGGTTTGGACAAAGGACCTGTGTGGGGCAGTCCTGGTTTGTTGCTGTGCACACCTATACCTGTTTTGTTGACAATAAAGTAGAATTTTATGGCTTAAGATGATTTCTTTTATGATTACTGCTTATTATTGTCATGTTTATATTTTTGCTGTCATATAAAATTACATATTATTATACTTTACAATATAAACCAATTATAAAACTATACATATGTTCATATGTATATTTATTCCAGAAAGTATATAAATATCACCTCTCTATGTTTATAGCACACTTATGGCCTTACTTTTAAATTTATTCTTTATTTCCAGCTTATTGGAAGGTAAGGATGAAGCAGGAGTCTACGTGATATCTTTCCATAGTGCTCATCTGTTTATTTCTTAAAAGGGTCCTGGGGTCAGTTTTATAGAAAGCATGAGGAAAAACAGTTCCCTAAGTCATGTGGAGAAAGTTATCAAAAGGAAAACAAAAACAAACAAAAACTTCTGAGTTCTAAAGACAAATCAGTCCTATACTCACATGTCTGATCTGCGTGCTTTTTACAAATACTTATTACAAAAAAATTCGAATGTACAGAATAGAGATTTTCTGATGAAATTCCACCTGCCATTAGGTTTCAACAGTTATTCTTATTTCTTCTGTTTCTTCACTTTTATGGGGAGGAATGGAGTATTTTCACTTGCTTATTCTTTATGCTGATTCATGTCATTTTTTTAAACAAATATCTTTTGGTTGAAGCTTTTGGAATGCATTTCTTTAAATCTCTAAGTTTGCAATAGCACAGGAAGCAGACTGCTTGAGGAAATGTTCTCTGGTTTGCTATCTGTGGATTTCCATGTTCTCTGGAAAATTCCACTACAAAGATAAAGTCACAGGAATGACAACAGGGAAGGAACACACTGGAGACAGTGTTGGAGGGCTTGATTTCACCTCAGCCCTTACAGAACTCAGGTGCCCGAGTGGCATTTGTACCCTTAACAAAATGCATTGGTCCTGAAAAGGAAAAATGAAAAATCCTCATAACAAGGAGTGAAAGAAAAATACCTGTGCTGCCTGTTATTTTAACATTCGTTTTTAATGTTATAAAGGCAGGAAACAGAAAAGACCAGGCTCTGAGGGTGGTGGTGGGAGGCGGAGTTGTTCATGCCTGGCTGTTAGTAGTTTCTGGCTCAATTTTCCCCTTCCTGTTAGTGTAAAAATTCCATTCAAGTAATTGGAGTCAGGCAAGTCCTACCAACTGGGTCCTGGATCAGTGAGAAAATATCACAGCTGGGAAAGAGTAAGTTAAAAGGGACGTTGACACCTCGATGACTCCATTTCTTTTCATGTAAGTGCTGCAGCTTCTCCATTGTCAGTTTTGGGGGTGTCAGGAAGAAGTGGGAGGAGGACAGCCTGCTTCCCGCCTGGCCCCAGCCCTCCCAGCAAAACCTGCAGGACATGCCTGCGCACAAGCAGACTTTGGTCAGCGTGGGTGCAAGGCACGTGTCCTTGCTAGATTTGTCCCAAGTGAAGAGGCAGCCCTGGGCCAAGAGAGCCAGGTTGGGGCAGTGAGTGTCAGGAGCACACACACCCCCACCCCCCAGCAGCCCACCAATTCTGCAGTGTCCTGCATCCATCTAAGCGCTGCCGGCTGGGAAGCGCCCTGCACAGAGCCCACCCAACTGGGGGCGGCCCTGAGCTTCAGGAGCTGTGTGTCTTGTGTCCCGGGAGGGTCTGTGTTAGGTTAACTATACATATCATTTTAAACCAGACTGTCCCATCATTTTAATATAAATGTCAACTTTGTCCCGTTTTTAATAAACCAGGGCATTTTTTTTTTAAAGGAAAAGTGCAGGCAGGAATGAAGGTGACTAGGCAGGAAGGAAGGAAGGAAAGAAAAGAAAGGAGGAGGAAGCATCTTTTATTTTATATTTATTTAGCTGTTCATACTGGGTGCTTCCCTCTGGATCCGGCACTTGAACCCAGGGGTACATGGGCTTGTTCCTTTGGAGGTGACTGACCTAATTGCTGCCCCACCAGAGCTATCTTTGATGCAGGGCAAAAGGGACAGTAGACAGTAGAGTTGCCCCGGGCCCAGTATGTTGAGGGGACCCTAAAGCAGTTACCCCTTTTGTGTTAAAGATGGCCCGCGCCGGGGCTCGCTGTGGGGCCTGGGCCACTTCTGCTGTTCCCCGTCCCTGTGAGGAAACAGGAGCCCTGGGGGAAGAGTGTTTCTGCCTCCATCCCATGAATGCCTGCTTCTTCAAAGGGAGCAGGACACCACAGCGTGGTAGAGCCGCAGATAGGTAACTGTGGGGGTTATCTCTGGCACTGCGGGGGTTATTGGGCATTTCTGGCACAGGGATGGTTAAAGTAGGTTTGTTTTAGGCAGGACATTTAGAGCTTATAGGGGCATCAAATTTGGTTTTTGCCTAGGATGCCAAAATTCCTTGTACCGGCCCTGGCCATTTATATGAAGTCCCGCTGGACCACACCTTGTTCCTATGCTATCACTGATGGGCATCACATAGTATTTACTTGTTACTGGCCTGGCTGCTCTGCTCGGATTGCTCCACTTCCTACCCTCCTTTTAGTCATCAGCACATGGCCCCTTCAGCCCCCACCCCCCATTTTTGCCATCCCAATATCTCATTTTTGTCTCAAGGAAATACAGTCAGCCTAATCTGAATGGACAGGGAGAAGGGCAGGGATAGTACTGTAGCCATTTCCCCCAGGGGTCTCTTCTTCTTCCTACTGTCTCTTCCTAGATCTCTTAGGACAGACTCCACAGCTAGCTAGAGTCTAACTAAGCCTGTGTCAAAAGGATGCACTATGGAAGAAAAATAGTCCTGGACTGACATAAGTGAAAGTTGGTAAGGAAAAAAAAAATTCTTCAAAGAACTCCAATAGCATTTTTCCTCTAAGAACCACCTCTCAAAAGGGTTCCAAGCTGTGTCAACTAGGTGTCACAGTTAAAAACAGCTGCTGTTGGAACAGGCAGAGCACCCCACTGTTATGCCACAAATGGGGTGGCCTGTAGGTGCCAGGTGCTGACCTCCAGCCACAGTTCCCTCAACTGTCCCCTCAGAGTACAGAATCATTTCTCATCTCTCCCTTGATTCATGCTTTGCATGAGAGGAAACTGTGTGCCTGGGCTGAATGCCTGGAAAGGGAACTGACGGGGTTGCTGGATGTTCCTCACCCACTGGGGCCACAGGCCAGCATCACTGCAGGGGTCTGCCACCACACCTATGAGTGAAAATGCAGGGATGTAGCCACACTGTGTGCCCAGCAGCCTGAGAGTGAGTGAAGAGGATGCTCTGGAATTTCACATCAAGCCTGGAGTTTGGGATGCAGGAGGCGGATTTGCTCCTCTACTTGGTTGTGTAGGCTGCCATATGCTTAGGAAGCAGAGGGACTTGGGAGGAGGCACCTGCTGCTCTGACAGAGTAGAAAGGGATACTGTGGGGGGGGGGGGGGGGGGGGGGGGGGCGGGGGGATAGACAGCTGGTCGACCCCAGCCCAGAAGGGGCCTCACCTGGACGTTGGAGTCCTGGACCAGGCAGAGCTGTTCCTGGATCTTGTGGAGCTCCTCCTGCTGCCAGCGGATGTTGGCCTGCAGGACCCGTGTTCGCTGCTCCAGTTGGTCTTTGATGGTCTGGAACATGCTGAACTGGGCTGAGAACTTCACAGTGGAATAAAAAAATACAAAACAACGTTAAGTCCTGAAGACAGGTGTTGACACTCATCTCAGCGGGCCTGGCCACTCTTGCT